>JAVJIF010013458.1:0-168867 GCA_038442645.1 Agave tequilana
TGTTTCTCATTCTTTCTCTCAGTTAATGATTTCCTATTCTTTCTCTCAGTCAATGTTTTCCTATTGTATCTCCTAAATCAGTGTAAACATGTTACCAATACATGTATATATATACAACCAAGAACCATAGCTAATGGTGTCTTGTCTTTGCACAAATAAGTCTTCTTTTTCTTCAGAGCAACTCTTGTACCATGTGAAGCATTTCCTCTTCATCTTCCCTCATCTCCATCCAAACACGTGCATCCATGGTTACTTCCAATCCTAACATCACTTACTTTCTAAATGTCAATTCGATAAGGAAAACTATCTACTGTGGCGTTCCTAGTTCCTTCCTCTTCTCAAGCTCCACGATCTCGAAAGCCTCGTCGACGAAACCTCTCCATGTCCGGTCCGGTTCCTTCCTTCTACCGAGAAGGATGCTCAGCCCACAATCAATTCAGAATACACTCGCTGGATCAAACTTGATCAGATGCTCTTATGTTGGCTTATCTTCTCGCTCACTGAGGCTGTTCTTGCTCATGTCGTCGGCCTCACCACATCTCGTGATGTGTGGTACTCTCTGGAGTAAATCTTTGCGTCACCCTCCAGAGTTAGAGTGCAGCAACTCAAATATCAGCTGCACACCGTCAAGATGAGCACCTCTTCTATGTCAGAGTACATCCAGTCTGTCAAGTCCATCATGGAGAACCTGGCGGCAGTGGCTAATCTAGTTGCCGACTCCGATCTTCGCTACCTTTCTCAGTGGTCTGTCTCCTAAATATGACTCGTTCGTCACCTCCGTCAACACACGAGTCGACCCTGTACTGTCAGAAGAACTCATCAGCCTCATGCTTAGCCAGGAGATTTATCATGGGTGTGCTATCACTTCACCAGACTCCACAACCCTCATCTCCTCTTCTCCTGCGGTTCATACTGTTTCCCGCACTCCAAGCTACCTTTCAGCTCCATTTTCTTCCGTGGTCATGGACGTGGCTGAGGCAGGGAGCGGGGTCGTGGTCGTGGACGTTCCTTCTTACCGCCACATCAGTCCGCCGGTGGCCGACCTCAATGTCAGATCTGCAATCGTTTTGGTCATTATGCTAACCAATGCTATAATCGTTATGATGATTCGGCTAGTCCAACTGCTCTTCTCCACTCTTATGGGAATACTCTAGTCGATCCCAACTGGTATGTTGACTCTGGAGCCACTCATCACCTTGTTGGCCCAAAGGCCCATCACTCTAGTTTTGATGATGATCAACTCATGTAGTTATAGTACTAATGATCTTGTGTTTAATTAGTCTAAGATTTATGATCAAGATCTTAGTTGGTGTTTAGCTTCAACAAAGGATTTAAAGTCAAGTTTTGGAGCTAGCACGGTTTGATTCAAGAGCCTATGCATCAAGACCACATCAAGTACGCAAGAGGAGTCTAGCTCGTTGGATCGTGTTTGGACCAAGTCAAGAAGGATGAGAAGACTTCAAGTGAAGACCTTCAAGATCAAGACTTGTGTCTAGGTTTGTTTTATAAGATTTTATTTTTAGATTAAAATGTAAAGGATAGAATAGTTGGTGGATTGCTCAAGTATACTATACACACACACACTCTTGATTTAGATGAGTTTTCATAAAAGAATTTTTATTTTGAAAAAATACAAAAGAGTTTTCATTTTGAAAAAATACCGGTTTGATTTTTGGACTTCATATATACATGTGTTTTTAACCATAACCGTTTTAGAGTTAAATGTCAAAAACATAGATATTTCACCATATATGTGTAGAGGATCATATCCATACACACCATGCGTTAAAAGTATTTAAAATATCTTGTTTTTGTATTTGGAGTTTGAAAAAATAAGTTTTGAAAAACCAATTTGGAAAAATACGGTTTTCGTTTTTAACCAAAATTTCTAAGTTATAAAAATAGTTCAAATTGTTTGTATCATGTCTTGATTTTGCTCAAACATGTTTGATTATCAAAGTATAATATTGAAACTATTTTTGTAGATTTTTCGTGAATTTATGGGATTTTATTTAAGCTAAAAGCTAACATTTTAAATCCCTTATTAAAGCCTGCCAGGCTCTGGCGGTTGACCGGAGCGGTCAACTGATGTGCACAGAAGTGCACAGGATGGGCCGTCGACTGCACGGTCGACCGCCAGAGAGCAACTGTTCTCTGAAAAGTGCCCCGGTCGACCGGGCGGTCGACCGGCAGAGAGCTGAGCTCTCTGTATCCTGGCCACGGTCGACCGGCCGGTCGACCGCTGGCTCAACGGTCAGAAATCTGACCGTTGGCCGGTCGACCGACAGGCCAGTCTGGCTCCCAACGGCTAGTTTTTCTAGCCCTATAAATTGGGACATTTGGGGGCTGTTTTGGATAAGATTTTTCAAGTGGTTTTGCACCAGTTTTTCTAACTCTTTTGAGAGGTTTTCTCCACTTGTATTTGAGCCAAATACTTCCATTCAAAAGGAGAGTTTATCAAGAGTTTTTCAAAGTGATTTCTTTGAGTTTTTCACCACACATTCCATCCTTATTTTTCACAAACACTTGAGCTATCTATTGATATATTCATCCTATAGGAGTGTTATTGTGAGAGTGTTTGTTGGTGATCAAAGTGTTTAGATCACCAAGAGTTCTTTCTTGTACTTTGAGGAGGCGGACGGTTGTGTTCGCGTTGTTTCGGGTTCTAGTATGAACTCCGTGTTTGAGGTGTGGCCTCGGCGAGCTAGTAGGCTTGCGGTGTGTTCTTGCGGGAACAAGAGAGGGACTAGAGAGTCTAAAGAGCTTGTAGGTGTTGCGACATCAAGTGATCCGGTGGGATCGATTTTAGTGGAAATCCTTCATAGTGTTGAAGGCGGGGACGTAGAGCAAGTGTGCTCGAACCTCGAAACAAATCTCCCGTGTTGTGATTGCTCTCTCTATCTCTTACTTGTTTATATCTTGCATGCTTATATTGCTTTCGTATTTAATTGCTAGATATATATTTGTGCTCATATTGTTATATGCTTGGGGATTGATTGCTAACACTTGTATTCAACAAGAGAGCCAACGCGGCACCTCAACTCTTATCTAGAGGAATCTTGAGGAGTTAGTCCAGAGCCCTTCACGGGGAATCCAGCTACACTCTTGTGTTATACGTGGTGTTTAGTTTAATAAGTTTTTAATTCCGCATTAATTGACCATTAGATTAGCCATCACCTATTCACCCCCCTCTAGGTGATTACAATTGGTATCAGAGCCAAGTGCTCTTGATTTGGATCTTACAACCTAGAGTTAAAAATCCTCATTTTTTTTGCTAATCACAATATTTGTTTTCACACACCATGGATTTCATGTCACCTCCCACCTTTGACATCCTTAACATCCAAACTTGGAAGGTTAAGATGTCATTGTACCTCAAAGGCCTAGGTATTCATGTTTATCTTGCTACAATTAAAGATTCATATGTTAACAATAGCAAGTATATTGAGGCTAACTCAAAAGCCATCCATGCTTTGAAGAGTACCCTAAATGATGAATATTTATCTAGGGTTTCTAACATTGATTTGGCTTTTGTAGTTTGGAACACCATACTCTCCCTCGGCGAAAAAGAACAATATTATGCGGGGAGCGACTCGGATGTTGGAAGTGACGCTTCCAACATGTGCTATATGGTCCAAGGAGATAACCCCCTTGAGGTAACTACCGAATTCGAGATAGAAGAGGATGTTGATATGTCATATAATGAACTTGCTTCTTTTTGTCAACAACTCCTAGAAAATATGACATGTTTAAAAAGGATAACAAAAAATGAAAAATAAAATTGATTGTATGTTAAAAGAAAGATTCTTTTCAAACTAGATTTGAAAATGTTTTAAAAGAAAATGAGTCTTTAAAAATAAAATTGCATGCTTTGAAAAAGAAAATGAAAATTTGAAAAATGAGAATGTTTTCTTGCTTTCTAAATTAAGTGATCTTTGTGAAGGAAACACTTCTTTGAAAAATAAAATCGTTTTGGTGGAAAAACAAAAAGAAGTTGCTTTGCATGAAAACAACTCTTTAAAAGAAAAATTGTTGAAAAAGAAAAAATTAATGTTTCTAAAAAGAAAAAGATTGTTGATCATGCTTTACATGCTAATATTGATAAAAATGAAATTAAAAATTTGAAAAATAAATTGACTGTTTGAGCTCAACTTTGAGCACATGTGCATTTAATCATAAAAAATTGGAATCCTTGTTTCAAAAGAAACAAGTTCCCTATGTTTATGCACAACATCCACAACATGCATATGCACACTTTGTACATCATGATCACACTCATACACATATGCATCCTAGAGTGTACAAATGTACACATTGTGGCCGCGAAGGCCATTTAGCAAAGTTTTGTTTTGATAGATACATCATATTAATTTTGCTAAGAAAAATATTTGGGTTCCATTAGATGCTAACCCCCGTGGACCCAAAAGAAATGGGTACCAAAATTCTCACCTTGTGTTTTTGATGTAGGTGCGGGCTCTCACAAAACGTGAGAGGGATGGTGCCTTGGTAGTGGATGTATGGACTTGATGGACACACATTTGATGCACCACTATCAAGGAGGTTTGGTGGGACAACCACCATGTTTTGGAGAATTAGAGCATAGTTCTTTGGTTTGGTAACTATCTCTAAACTCCTATTTTATTTACATGCTTGTTCATATATGATATTTTTAGCATGTTCATGTTTTTAGGCTTCATGTGGTAAATACTAGTTTAAATGTAGTTTTTATCAAAACTTGGATATATACATGTACAAGTAGTGAGCGACATTTGATTCATATATGTTTGCACTTCATTGCTCATTTGTACTCATTATATGCACATGTATAGCCTAGTCTTGATGATTCTCTCATTTACACTTGTTTTGCCTATTTTCATGTTTTACTTCATGTATATGTATTTTGTATTCAAATCTAATAAATATACATGTATACCCCCCATGAGTCATTTTCCTTCATACAATTTACATTATGGACTCTTTTTATGTTTGGGATATGTATGCATATTGTTAGGATTGGATAAATCATACATATACCTAGAAGTTTATTTTTTAAAAAAATTAAATTTCATGTTTTTGAAGGATCTTTGACTAGTTTTCAAAAATTACTTTAACTAGTTACTATTCTTCATTTGGTAGCGTTTTTCAATGCTAAAATATTTCTAAATTATTTTGAAAACCCCTTCCAACCCCTTCATGGGTGGACGGATGGGCGAGTATGCCTTGCAAGCTTTATTGAAAATCTTTTACTTTGTGCATAAAAAGGGTGGTAGTTTATGAGTTATATACTTGATCTCAATTGATATTTTTTTGTATATACTAATATTTTCTATATATGTATGCTTCATTTCATATAATATCAATTTCTATTGGTATTTTCATTTTCATACATATATATGATTTATTTGTGCTTGATTTAAAATCGGTTTACATATTTAAAGTACAAAGTTTGTTTATGCTAAGCTTGAGTCAAATCCTTATTTTCAATTGGTATCAATATGACTCTATTTTTGATTAAAAGTACAAAATTTGTAATGTTTATTTACATTTGGTATCTTAAAATTTGGTAATTACAAGTGGTATTTACTAAGATATCTCAAAATTTATTTTGTTGAGAAAAATTCAAAATTTTGTTTTCATAAGAAATATTAAAAATATTTTGATGTGTATTGCCTATATGCAAGATGAGCTTAACATCTCTTCTACATATAGATTCATGTTGAGTGTATCTTATATTGAGGAGCTTGACAACTCTTCTTTATGCGGTACACGTGTGTAGGTGGAGCTTCACATCTCCTCTTATGCATTACATATTATGCGTTATGTGAGTTAGGGCTTGTCATCCCTTCTTCATGTAATGCATATATGTAGGAAAGTTAACTTAACGTCTTCCTCTTCATGAATGTATATCGCATATAACTTTTTATTGGTTGATTTGATTTCACCCCTTTGTTGATTTTTATTTTTAACAAAAAGGGGAGAACATTGTTTTGTTACTTTAATCCTTTTGTAGATGATTGACAAAAAGGGAGAGAAGTATTTGGTATATATATGCATGTTTTCCTTGCTTTATTCATAAAGGGGGAGAAGGATTTATGTTTATGCATATATGTTTTGTTTTGCAAATAGGAGAAAAAGAATTTGATGTGTTTTAGGCTTGATTGACATGTTTATCTCCTTGTATTTGCATACATGTTTATGAGCTTTCATTGCATATTTATTTGTTTATTGTTATGCATGAGTTAAGGGGAGCTTCTGTGAAGCTTTATTTTAATCCATGCATATATAACTCCATGAGTTTTGTCATCATCAAAAAGGGGGAGATTGTTGGCCTAAAGGCCCATCACTCGTTCAAGAGTGGATTTAAAGTCAAGTTTTGGAGCTAGCACGGTTTAATTCAAGAGCCTATGCACCTATGCATCAAGACCACATCAAGTACTCAAGAGGAGTCTAGTTCGTTAGATCGTGTTTGGACCAAGTCAAGAAGGATGAGAAGACTTCAAGTGAAGACCTTCAAGATCAAGACTTGTGTCTAGGTTTGTTTTTATAAGATTTTATTTTTAGATTAAAATGTAAAGGATATAATAGTTGGTGGATTGCTCAAGTATATTATACACACACACTCTTGATTTAGATGAGTTTTCATAAAAGAATTTTTATTTTGAAAAAATACAAAAGAGTTTTCATTTTGAAAAAATACCGATTTGGTTTCTGGACTTCATATATACATGTGTTTTTAACCATAACCGTTTTAGAGTTAAATGTCAAAAACATAGATATTTCACCATATATGTGTAGAGGATCATATCCATACACACTATGCTTTAAAAGTGTTTAAAATATCTTGTTTTTGTATTTGGAGAAGTTTTGGAAAAATAAGTTTTGAAAAACCAATTTGAAAAATACGGTTTTCGTTTTTAGCCAAAATTCCAAGTTACAAAAATAGTTTAAATTGTTTGTAACATGTCTTGATTTTTCTCAAACATTTTGATTATCAAAGTATAATATTGAAACTATTTTTGTAGATTTTTTGTGAATTTATGGGATTTTATTTAAGCTAAAAAGCCAACATTTTAAATCCCTTATTAAAGCCTGCCAGGCTCTGGCAGTCGACCGACCGGTCGATCGGACCAAGAGCCGGTCGACCGGAGCGGTCGACCAATGTGCACAGAAGTGCACAGGATGGGCTGGTCGACTGCACGGTCGACCGCCAGAGAGCAGCTGCTCTCTGGAAAGTGCCCCGGTCGACCGGGCGGTCGACCGGCAGAGAGCTGAGCTCTCTGTATCCTGGCCACGGTCGACCGGCCGGTCGACCGCTGGCTCAACGGTCAGAAATCTGACCGTTGGCCGGTCGACCGGGAGGTCGACCGGGAGGTCGACCGACAGGCCAGTCTGGCTCCCAACGGCTAGTTTTTTTAGCCCTATAAATTGGGACATTTGGGGGCTGTTTTGGATAAGATTTTTCAATTGGTTTTGCACCAGTTTTTCCAACTCTTTTGAGAGGTTTTCTCCACTTGTATTTGAGCGAAATACTTCCATTCAAAAGGAGAGTTTATCAAGAGTTTTTCAAAGTGATTTCTTTGAGTTTTTCACCACACATTCCATCCTTGTTTTTCTCACAAACGCTTGAGCTTTCCATTGATATATTCATCCTATAGGAGTGTTATTGTGAGAGTGTTTGTTGTGATCAAAGTGTTTAGATCACCAAGAGTTCTTTCTTGTACTTTGAGGAGGCGGACGGTTGTGTTCGCGTTGTTTCGGGTTCTAGTGTGAACTCCGTGTTTGAGGTGCGGCCTCGGTGAGCTAGTGGGCTTGCGGTGTGTTCTTGCGGGAACAAGAGAGGGACTAGAGAGTCCAAAGGCTTGTAGGTGTTGCGGCACCAAGTGATCCGGTGGGATCGATTTTAGTGGAAATCCTTCATAGTGTTGAAGGCGGGGACGTAGAGCAAGTGTGCTCGAACCTCGAAACAAATATCCCGTGTTTGCGATTGCTCTCTCTCTCTCTATCTCTTACTTGTTTATATCTTGCATGCTTATATTGTTTTCATCTTTAATTGCTAGATATATATTTGTGCTCATATTGTTATATGCTTGAGGATTGTTTGCTAATACTTGTATTCAACCAAGAGAGCCAACGCGGCACCTCAACTCTTATCTAGAGGAATCTTGAGGAGTTAGTCCAGAGCCCTTCACGGGGAATCAGGCTACACTCTTGTGTTATACGTGGTGTTTAGTTTAATAAGTTTTTAATTCCGTATTAACTGACCATTAGATTAGCCATCACCTATTCACCCCTCTCTAGGTGATTACACACCTAACGGCTGACATTGCGAATCTGGCGGTTCACTCTGAATATCAAGGACCCGACAGAGTTCGCATGGTAACGAGATAGGTTTGCCTATCCGAGCTACTGGTGCTTCTTTATTGTATTCTCCTGTTTCTTCTTTTGTCTTGAAAAACCTTTTACATGTTCCTGATATCACAAAAAATCTTTTGTCTGTTAGTCAATTTACTGCTGATAATAAAGTCCTTCTTGAATTTCACCATGACTCTTGTTTTATCAAGGATCTCTCTACTCGAAAAACTCTACTGCGGGGACAACTTAAAGATGGCCTGTATGTCTTCTCCCTGGGGAATCATGACTTCACCGCCTCTCCCCAGGCTCTCCTCGGTGAGCGTGCATCTTCCTCCGTCTGGCATGAGCGCCTAGGTCATCCCTCCACAAAATATCTCCAGTGCTTTACGTCAGCATCAGCTTCCTTTCCTCCCTGACCGTGCCGGTACCCCTCTCTGCATCCCCTGTCAGCAAGGAAAAGTCACTGTCTTCCTTTTTTGTCATCTTCCACGATTGCTATTGCTCTTTTAGAGCTTATTCACTCTGATTTATGGGGTCCGTCTCCTGTGTCCGCTGTAAGTGGTCATCGCTATTATATTAGCTTTGTAGATCACTACAATCAGTATGTTTGGCTTTATCCTTCAATAAATAAAAGTGATGCTTTTTCCATTTTTCTTGAGTTCAAAATTCATGTGAAATTTTTTTGGGTGTTCCATTAAAGCACTCCAAATTGATGGTGGTAGCGAGTTCATCAAATTTAAACCTTACTTGTCTTCTCAGGGTATTGCTCATCGCTTATCATGTCCACACACTAGTGCCCAAAATGGCACCGCAGAAAGAAATCACCGCCACCTTGTTGACACCGGCTTTACTCTTCTGGCTCGGTCAAATGTTCCATCCATTGCTGGCCTTATGCTTTCTAAACCGCCTCATTTCTCATCAATAGAATGCCCACCCCCGTCCTCCATAATCTATCTCCCTACCAGAAATTATTTCACGAAGCACCTGATTACCTTTCCTTACGAATTTTTGGTTACGCTTGCTACCTTCATCTGCGTCCATACCAAACTCATAAGTTTAGTTTTCAGTCCAGTCAATGTGTCTTCTTAGGTTACTCGGCTTCGCATAAAAGTTATCAATGTTTGCATGTCCCCTCTGATCGTATTTAGATCTCTCCAGGATGTTATGTTCGACGAATCTTCCTTTCCTTTCCATTCTCCTCTGCCTTCCCTCTCTCCCTACTCCCATGTCTTCACCAACGATCCCAATCTTCACGCCTCTATTTCCTTCCTTTGTTCCAGTCCCATCTTCTCATGCGGACCCCACCATTGACTCTTCTCCTCCTCCCCTACCACCTTCATCACAAACTTCTTCTCCACCACCTCCACCAGTATCCGTCGATAAGTCCTTTTCATCATCCTCATCCTCAAGCTCTTCCAGTCCCCCTCCTACCAGGACCCACCATATGGTCACTAGAACACAGGATAACCCAGAACACCAAAGGTCTGGCTAGCCACCCGGTATCCCATGCCTACCTGTCTCATGGCCGACTTGGCCACCACTCCTGTCGAACCCACATGTTTCGCAAAAGCTTCTAAAGATCCCAAGTGGTGCCAGACAATGAACACTAAGATGAATGCCTTGCTTAAGAATAAAACCTGGTTCCTTGTGTCATATCACCCTACCATGAATCTGGTTGGTTGCAAATGAGTTTTCAAGTTAAAATATAAATCTGATAGTTCTATTGACAGGTATAAGGCCCGCCTGGGTGGCCAAGAGTTTTCATCAACAACCAGGATTAGACTATGGTGAGACATTTGGTCTGGTCATCAAACCGACCACTGTCCGTACCGTGTGCAGTCTGGCTGTCTCCAAGGGATGGTCTATTCGACAGTTGGATGTGAATAATACATTTTTGCAGGGTTTTCTTATTGAGATAGTCTACATGGAACAACCTTCGGGGTTCATCAATCCCGCTCATCCCAATCATGTATGCAAACTTCACCGCAGTATCTATGACCCAAACAGGCTCCACGGGCCTGGTTTTCTCGCCTCAGCAGTTATCTAGTCACATTAGGCTTTGTGGGCTCCAAGTCTGAGTCTCTCTTCCTCCGACGGGTCCGGACAGATCTTCTGGTTCTTATCTATGTGGACGACATCATCATCACAGGCAATGACTCACGGGCTGTCACTCGTCTTATTCAAGAACTATGCTAGAAGTTCTCATTAAAAGATCTCAGCCCACTGCACTATTTCTTGGGTGTGAGTGTCACCGTACACCCTCAGGTCTATTTCTCTCTCAACAGAAGTACATCCGTGACTTGCTTCTCTGACTCAAGATGGATGGTGTCAAGCCTGTCATCTCGCCTATGGCCACTTCCTGTAAGCTCTCCAAAATTATTGGCAAGTCTCTCTCTGACCGCTTTGTCTATCGAAGAATTGTTGGGGCTCTACAATACCAAAGCTTTACCATACCCGATATTGCCTTCTCGGTGAACAAGGTCGCTTAGTTCATGCAAGCTCCAACCGATGAGCATTGGAGCGCTGTAAAACGGATCCTCCGTTACCTCAAATCTACCATTCAACATGGCATTTTTCTCTCTCGTCATTCTTCTGTACAGCTTACTGCTTACACCGATGCAGATTGGGCAGGGTCGATCGATGATCGAAAATTTACCAGTGGCTATTGTGTCTTTCTTGGTACAAATCTCATTTCTTGGAGCTCGAAGAAGCAGTGCATTGTGGCACGATCTAGCACTGAGGCAAAGTATAGGGCGTGGCCAATGCTGCAGCAGAGGTCGTTTGGTTGCAGTCATTACTTCGTGAGCTTGGAGTTCCGCAATCTCCCCCGGTAGTTTTCTGTGACAACCTCGGTGCAACATATCTCTCGATCCATCATATTCGTCTCTCCCGCTCCAAACATGTTGAGATCGACATTCATTTTGTGAGGGACTATGTCGCCAATGGAGTCCTAGATGTTTGATTAGTCAGCACTAAAGACCAACTAGCAGACATCCTTACTCAGCCGTTGAGCTCATTAAGGTTTTCTATGCTGAAGAACGAGCTCTCGGTTCTTTCTAACCCACTTCGCTTGCGGGGGTGTTAGAAATATCAATGACAACACGTGACTCATGTGAAACATGTGATTCATGTGAAATGCACCCCTCATAAAATCAACCAGATCCTAAAATCTCTCTATGATTATAGGAACACATGTGACTAATGGGATTCATGCATCATGTGTTTCTCATTCTTTCTCTCAGTCAATATTTTCCTATTCTTTCTCTAAGTCAATATTTTCCTATTGTATCTCCTAAATCTGTGTAAACATGTGACCAATATGTGTATATATATACAACTAAAAATCATAAATAATGGTATCTTGTCTTTGCACAAATAAGTCTTCTTCTTCTTCTTTATCTACTTGAATCACTTCACATGCTGCAAAAAGAACTCAATTTGTAGCACAATAAGCCTAACATGTATTCAACTCTAAGCTAGAAGAATAATTACTAATTAATCCATTAAAAGAACACCAACATTAACCACTGAATCACTATCTACAAATCATCAAGAATGACTTTAACTTCACCATATCGTGAAGAGACAAATAGAAATAAGATTTTTTTTTTTTTTACAAAATCATTTAACAGAGAAGAGATCAACATATTATGACTTTTTTTAAACATGTTATAAATTTACACTGTTTTCTTAAGAACAAATTCACAATAAAATTATTAATGTTTTTTCATACTTTTAATATTAAATTTTCTTATACCTAGTATGATTTTACATGAGATTTAGTTAAAGTGCAAGCAAAAGAATGCAAATAGGATGTCAAAAGAAACCATTTTTTCTAAAAAAAACACGTGGTTTATACTTGACAATTTAAAATAATGATATAACAACATGTATTTGTTTGCATTAAAAAAAATTTAAGTACAAAGAACATTGAGCATGTGTGAGCTATATGAGTATATATATAATTTTATACAAAAAATTGAGTACATGAATAATGTGCCTGACTTCTTGTACTCAACTCCAGTTTGAAAGCTTGTGGGGCCTTCCACCTGCGTCTGGTGTCAGGACACGGGGTAAAAGAATATATATATATATATATATATATATATATATATATATATATATATATATATATATATCTGCTAGAATTGAGAGAGATTGCCATAAATCATTTGTAATCAACAAGAGAGTTTTTGTGATCACTAAGTGTATTTCTTTTTTTACTTTGTGCCACCTCTTATGTAGAGGTTTGTTGTAGAGAGGAGGCGTTGTCTATTCCGTCATTGAGTTGTAATTCCTTAGTGGAGGATCCTGTGTGGAAGATCCTACAGTGAATAGTTGAAATCCTTCTGTGTGAAAGTGGAGACGTAAAACAGTGACTCGAACTTCGAAACATATCCTTCTGTTTGCATTTGATCTTCTATCTCTCAACTGTTTCTTATATCTTGCATTGCTTTACATTGCTCATATCATATACATGGTTGGTATTTTTTTATGCCCACACTTGTGTTGAACCAAGAGAACTTTTAATAGCACCTCATTCTTAATTTAGAGGAATCGAATAATTCCAGAGCTATTCACGAGAAATTCGGGCTCACTCTTGGTTACACATAGTGTGTTAGCAATTAAGTTTTTAATTCAGCATCATTTGTCTTGATTAGCGTGTACATCTGTTCACCTCCCCTAAATACACTTACAAAGTCCATTAAGGGCGTATTTGGTTGCAAGGAAGTGGGCGGAAGTAAGAAAATGGGGAAGTATAATTGCTCACTTCTTTATCTATACAAACACCGGAAAAAGAAAATGAGAAAACCTCCTTTTCTTTTCTCTTTTCCCTTTTACACAATTACTTTCTCACTTCCAGGATGCTACAGTTAATTTTGTGATCATGTAAATCTCATTTGTAATAAGTTGTAGCTCAAAACAGTTAATTTTGTGGTCATGTAAATCTCACTTGCATTCTAATTTCAATCTATTTTTATTTTCTTAATTAATTTTTTATTTTATATTATTTTGCGGTCAATTTTGTGGTCAACTTTTCCGCTTCACATTACCATCCAAACACCGGAAAAGACATAACATTTTTTCAAACTACACTTCCAAACAACATTCAAACACCAGAAAACTCACTAACCAATTTTCAAGTTCCAATGAGAACTATTACTACTTCCTTATTTTCTCACTTTCACCCCTAACAAAACTGCCCCTAAGAGAGAGAGAGAGAGAGAGAGAGAGAGAGAGTGTTTGTTCTCGAAATAAAGGAGAAAGAAGGAAGGAAAGAAAGAAGAAAGAAAAGAAAAGAAAAAGGAAAGAAAGGAGGGAAGGGCGGTCGGCCAGCGCTGGCCGAGCCGTGGGCGGCCGAGGCCTGGCCCAGAGGAGGGCAGCAGCCTGAGCACAAGGGAGGAGAGGTGGAGATGGATTGGGTGGTGGTGATGATGTTGGGTGATGGTGGTGAATTGGTGATGGTGGTGGTTGATGATGGAGATTAGATGATGGGAGATAGTGATGGAGGTGGTGATGGTCTGTTGAGGAGGAGATGGGGAAGAAATGGAGTTTGAATTTGGGAAGGTGGTGGTGAAATTGTGGCTTTGAGTGATGGGTTTAAAAAGGAGGAAGATGATGGAGGAGGTGGAATTGAAGTGGAAGAAGGTGGAGAAGTGGAGTTGGAGCTTGGCCGGAGCTACGACCGGCTGGCGAGGGCCGCCGTAGCTGGGAGTGGTGGTCGGCGGTGATGAACCATCTTGGGTGATGGTGTCTGGGTAACGAGATGGAGAGAGAAAAAAAATAGAGAGTGAATGAAGGGGGAAATTAAATAAGACAGTGAGAGAGGGAGGGTTAGAGAGAATAAGAGGGGATTAAAAAGGGATTAGGGGAGAGTCGATGGAGGAAGTCGGTAGGTAGGTCGGTAGAGAAGTTTGGAGAAGGGAAAATGGCTCTCAAAAAATTTGTAAAATAGAGAATATTACATTTAAGAGTAATGTAAAATCGAATTTTAGATATTCAGTCTGATTTTCAAATTAAAATTTTAGAATCAATCAGTGATACCAGTAATGATATCGGACGAAACTAGTTTAACCTGATTTTTGATAAATTCTGAAAAATCTCGAAAATAAAGTAAAATAGAGAATATGATCCTGAAGAATAATTTGGAAGCGGATTCCAGAAACTCAACTCCGTTTTTGAATTAAATAATCTTAGAGTCAACTATCGATATCGATCGACACCGAAATCAGAGATTTTTCAAAATAATTCAGAAAAATTTCAAAAAATCTGAAAAATCAAAAATATTAGAAAATAATATTTGGAGCTGAAACCGATTCAATTCGACTATCAGGAAGGTCAAATCATAAACATACTCCGTATTGAATACTGATACGGTGAGACATACATCTAGGATCAGAGATTACATCAAGAGAGAACAATATACTTAAGTCTAATAGTTCAACATCATTGGAAATAGAAAAAGAAACATAAGTTTAGCCTAATAATGTCAAATGAAAGTTGCAGTCCTATAATATCCAAATATATAAAAGGACAGTGCAAGTTCTATCCAGAACAGAAGTTTGAAGATGCCACAGTTCGAAACACAGTCAACTTGCATATCAGCTCCAAGATGTACTACTCTTCTCTGGCAGAAATTCATTTACTTGGCCAGCAATCAGCATCCCACGTTTCCTCAGAGCTGCTGCACTTTGCTATTCCATCCCACGTTTCTTCAGAGCTGCTGCACTCTGCTACTGCATCCCACGTTTCTTCAGAACCGGTGGAATTTGTTCCTGCAAATTTAATTAGGGGAGTTAGTCTCCCTAGTGAGAGAGCGCGTCTAATCTCAAATATCAAGAATAATTCAGAAGAATATAACACCAAGAACTTGCTAAGAAGAATAACACATTACTTTTACTTGTATTTGTGGCACTGAAGCTCCAACGGACTCTTGCTTGGTGAGAAAATTAGCCGTAAGTTTGAATATATCATTATTTTCACTAGTATCTAATGGAATTAGCTATTGCTTGGTGATAATTAGCTATTGCTGGATCCACATTTTATCTAATGGAAGAAACAGAGCAGGCTTGGTATGCCGTTAAGCCCTACTAGCTTTCTTAAATATCACCAGAAGGTATTTCACATCTTATTCTTCCGAGTAGCCAAAATAAATTACATAAAGAATTCACTCTAGTTCGATGTCACCAAGGAGATCAATAAATTTTTTTTCCTTTTTTCTTTTCCCCCCTTTGTGTTTGGTGTGTGTGTATCTATGGAAAGTGCGCGGACACACTTGAAACTGAAAGCAAATTACTGTCCATAAAAAATAATTAATTAATTCTAACATCTGAAGTAATTTCTGCTGCATAAATCTTTAAAATAACTTAAGCTAATGTTTATATCTTAAATTTGTCAATAAAGTAAGAACTTATATAGTTTTTCGGGCTGAATGAACGTCAGTTCATTATATGCATGCCATCTTATAGTCAAGGAAGCAATTGGAGAAGTAAACTGTCAGGTTCACCCCAACAGCTATGATGAGACTGTCCACTAGAAAGAAGCATTTTACTATCAGAAGGTGGAAGTCACAGATTTGATACCAGCCAAATCAACATTACCATATACAATGTAGCGTGGGCGTTTCTAACGTGAAACCATGTTTATCATGTTTGTATCAAAGCTGATACTTCTTGGAAACACCTTGAAGCGCTTCTCAAACACATATTTTATATCACAAGTATATTAATTTTGGACACCTTGTTGACACTTCTAAGAGTGTTTTTTTTTTTTTTTTTTTTTGTGTTACCAAATTGCTTTCATACTCATTTCAAGTTGACATTTTGTAATTATTTTCATTTGTATATTAAAATCTATATTTTACTTAAAAGACATCAAATGGTTGTGTAAAAGACATACTAACTTGTTCATAAACTGTAATAATTTAAGATATATTTCAATAAAAGAAATGAGTTATATTAAGCTATTCCAAGAACGAAGAGACAAGGCCTATTCCTCGTACAAAGTCATAAATAGGTGATCCCTAGGAAATGTAAAGCTCTCTCTCATTCTCTCTCACTCACAAAAACACATGTGTGCATGCGCATGCGCGCGACACATGCAGGCAAGAGAGACACGTAAAATGTTGGCCACATGCAATGAACAAGCAATCTTAGAACATTTCAATTATATACGTTTATAACAAGTTTCTATATATTCACATATAGAAGAATAAATACAAAAGTTATAACTGAATACGTGCTCAAATTAAATAGGATTATGATTAGTTACATCAATCTAGTGTTTTAAATGTCGGATATTGGGAAAATATCGTAATTGGATGTCGGATGTCGAAGATATTTAGGGATCACCTAGTAAATTTCAGACGTCAAGGCAGATAAAAAAATATATATTCTAGATGTCTTAAATAATGTAATCTTAAAATTCTTATCAAAGTAATACATATACAACTTGTACAAAACTACATAAATATGTTTAGGATATGTATACTTATCTTAACATTTTGCATACACTCGCTAGCCCAATGTAAAAATTTCAATTGCTCCAACTTTCAAGACCAACCAACGTATTGAGTTTTTCCCGAAATGTTATTTCAGATTTTTCTGAAATATCGGCCGACATTTTTCAAAACACCATTTCAAATGAGGATGGGAATGTCGTGGCGTGAGGGCTTGAAAACAAAATGTCGGCCAACATTTCCGACATTTAAACACTGCATCAATCAACTGCAATCATAATTGGGTACCTAACTTTCTTCTTTACCCTAACACACCTATCTTAGTTAAAACTGCTTGGATAGCTAATTCTTTTTTCTTTCGCGTAAGACACCTATTCTAGTTAAAACTGATTTGTCAAAAGATGTACTGTTAACCAAGTAATAAAAATCCAAACACAGAATGTGTAGCAGAATTCACTAAATAGAAAAGAGAGTGCTAATTCCACTAAGGTGTCCACTTCGATTGGTTGGAGTAGGAAAAAATAAAGAAAAAAAATACTTCCCCTTATTTATCTCAAACCGACTATCACGAGTGGTCTAAGTATAATTGGTTGATAGAGATATATAAGCAAAAAAAAATTAAATGTGTAGTAAACTTAGGAAAATTAATATATGTGTGTGTGCGTGTCTGCGAGTGCGAACAAAGAGAACTTATGGAAGAGGAATATATGCAGAAGATGTAGTTTACTTTAAAAAGGTTATAATAGTTTTCAATGAGAAAATAAGTGAGTAGATTCTGGAAACTTATAGTTATTACCGAAAATTTAAAGCATAATAAAGTACATATATTCCTTGAAAATTAAGCATAAAAAATATAAGTGTATGGTAATTTTTGACCAAAAGGACCAAAGCTCATGATAATTTATCTTTAAAATAAGGCTAATTTTCTAGGTAACCCCTTGAACTTTCATGGTTTCCCCCAAAAAAAAACCTCAACTTGGGAAATCCCAAATAACCACCATGATGTATCCTGAAAATTCCGGAAAACCAGCTGTTAAATAACCAGCCAGGAAGGATGATGGGTAGGCTGAGAAGCAAGCAATATGACACATATATGTTGTTCCAACTACAATCAAGTTAGTCAAAGGCCAAGAGCTCAATCAAAAATAGAAACAAAAATGAAAACTTAATAATAAAAACCCCGATAAGTTGTTACAAATACATCCTTCTTTAGTTATACAGAATATTCAAGTAGTATCCCCTGGTTTGAGGTTATCTTTAGCATCACTTTTATCTTGTTTGTATTTTAACCCTCTTTCTATTCATTAGTGTCCATTACTTCAACCTATCTTTCTTAATATCAGACAAACTCATTTCACCTTCAGTGGCTGTTCGAGCTCTATGATCTAAATTACCATCAGATACTCCATAGCACAGGTTAGCAAAGGCTGAAAAAAAAAGGCAAGATTGAAAGCTGCAATGGTGAATCATTTGAGGTTTAATGCATAACTTGGAGCTGACACTGCAAAACAACTAAATTCTATGATATCAACTAGACAGGATGTGAAACTATCAATGATTTTAGTGAACCAGTCCATTGATTGATGAATTTAGGCAAGGAACAAAGAAAACAAATTGGAGAAGTTGAGGAAGAAACAGATATCAGCATACTTAGAAAATATATTGCATACTTCATTTGATATACCAGTTGAAGTTAGTACTACATCTATCTTTATATAGGTTTTAGTCCTAGAAAATTGAATATAAAATAATTTCATTCATTTCTCAAATATTAGAGCTGATGCTTACCTTTATAATGCCCCTTAAAAATTCTAGGGATACCAGTTCACAAATTAAAATTTGATCTCGTGGAGTGCTAATATTTGCTGTCTTCTACCTACCTCTAGATAACATTATAACATGACCTAACCTTCTGTGACCATTACATGGAAAGGCGACTAATAGAGAGGGATTGAACTAAAGCTTTTGAGTAAGGCATATAAAACTATAAAGACCTGAGGGAACTTTATACAAAAATAAAATAAAATATAAAAAAACGGAAATTTGTTAAGAAAAAGGTTTTATATCTGATGAAACCCTGCTATATTTTTGACACAAATCTAAATCTTCCCTGTTTGCATTTGTAACTAATAGATTTATGCATTTCTACGTAGGGGAGGCAAGTAGAATTAAGGAAAGCATCAACCTTAGAGTCACAAGAAGCATAATGTTTCTCGTCATTCAGGCAGGTAGCAAAAGAGTAATGGTTTAAAGATTTTTTTGGAAATCTACAATTAAACTTGGAGAAAATGGAGAAAACCTCCCTTATGCTTAGACCACTTTCAGCAATACGCGCAAACATTCATTTTCATTAACTTCACCCCCTTCTGCATTTAATTCTCTAACTTGTGTTAAAATTGAATTTCTAATTACCAAAAGGCCCTTATTTAATTTGTAACAACTCTGAGTCCTCTTCTTCCCCCACTTGATTCCCGTCACACCGATAATTGCCTAGTTTCCTCCCTAAAATCCATTGTCTTGCAGGGACCATAGCTCGATCCAAGGTTAGTTACTGATGATGGAGTCCTCATCCTCTACATGTGGAACCATCACCCTATTTGATTTTGTTTCTTCCAACGAGCAATTCCCCATGATTAATTGGATTGCAAGAGAGAGGTTGTGATGCACACCTCATGGACCACCTCAAATCCTGGCAAGCAGTTTTACAATTGCAGGACTAGAGCTGCAATTTCTGGAGGTGGCATGACCTAGAGATGTCTCAATGGATGAGATGGGTTCCAAATTTTCTGATGAGATGAACAAGAGAGTTGGAAAAGGAAACATTCAAGAGAAGTGATGAAGGCTCGTAATCAAGAGAAGTGGAACACAGTCTTTATTGTGAGCTTGATAAGAAGCAAACTGAGATTTAGACTTTGAAATTGGCTATGACGGAAAAATACTCAATCGAAATGCAATTGGAACACACATTTTACAGCTCACTTCAAGGGTGCAAGATACTAACATATTTTATCCACTGAGTGTGAACTCTTCTTCGATCGAAACTAGTCCCTGTCAGCCACATGCCACCCACTGATGAAATGAACGAAAAACGATGATCCGACAACAGACAGCAAAATGGAACGAATTCGACAACTGCACAACATTGATAAGGGAAAAGAGAGGAATGTTGAGTTTCGGGCTGAACGACTCAGAGCTGTTACAAATTAAATAAGGGCATTTTGATATTTGGACAATTTGATTTTAACAGGTTAGAGAATTGACAGGCGGAAGGGGAAAGTCAATGAAAATGAACGTTGGGGGTATATCGTGGAATGGCCTAAACGTTAGGGGAGGTTCCTTGGTCTTCTCCATATTCCCACTAAACTTAACGCACAAATTATGTATCATTTCCATACTTCATGGAACTATTATTAGTCTAAGAGTCATACTAACTCTCCTATTTTCTCAAATTGATCAAACAAAGAATCAAGGCAAACAAACACCAAGTGTATGGAAGTTATATAATTCAAAAATGCAAAAATGCAACATAATTCACTAAAAGATGTGCAATATCTCATCATCAAAGGTTAAAAAAAAAAATTAATAAGAGGTTCGTAATACATTTATAAAAAAAATGTTTCCTAGTTTTCTAGATAGAACTATTGATACTGGCAATCTAGCAAACTGGATCAATCACCTCAATATAATGACTGATCAAACATTCAACTTTATCATGTTTGCTACGGATGTTAAGATTCCATTTCTTTGATTGTTTTTTGCCATTAAACATGTCATGTCTATCATCATGTGCTTGTTGCAGCTTTTAACATGGCCTTGGACACATACATGGCCACACTGCTCTCAAACGAGAGATTTAACAAGTGTACTGATGTAATACGGTAGATCACAATCACCTTAAATTGAAAATTAGGGTTTTGAAAGAGAAGTAGAAAAGGAATTAGGGTTTAAGAAATAAGAAATAAGAAAATATGATAAATTTGGGCTTCACACCCCTTGCACCACGAGCTTCACACCCCAATCTCAAGACTCAAGACTCATGAAATTGAAACTAAAAAATTTTAATTCGTCATTATCTACTAATAAGAAAGCATTGATGCTTATTTATAGGCTTTACAAAAGTTCAGTTCTTAGATATAACCGATGTAATACTTAAAACACAACAAAAGCAACAACCAAGCTCAAAAATACAATAAGGCAATAAAAAAACTAGAAACTGGTGATGTCCTCATCATTTCCCCCGGGGTGAGAGAAACTCAACCCT
The DNA here is from genome assembly GCA_038442645.1 of Agave tequilana. Classification (NCBI taxonomy): domain Eukaryota; kingdom Viridiplantae; phylum Streptophyta; class Magnoliopsida; order Asparagales; family Asparagaceae; genus Agave; species Agave tequilana. Next base: position 21,072 of record JAVJIF010013458.1, read on the forward strand.
CCCCTCATGAAGCACCTCAATTAGGCCAAGGTGGTGGCCGTAATAGCAGCATTGGTACATCACATCGAGACCATGACGGTGGAGGTAGAGCTAGCCTCTGTGACAGATCAACTGTAAAAGAGGTAGCTCGATCAAGGCACCAATAACAATGACGCAGACAAGGAAGCGAACAATGCTAGCTAGATCTTGTTCTAGCGCCAACGAACCTAAAGGATACCTTCTGGTAGGATAATACTTGAATCCACGAACAAAACAACTCGAATTAACAGGCAAAGATAAACTCGAATCCACGAGCAATCGAAGAGAAAACCTTAAATTTATAAATTTTGATTCTAAAATAAAGATACAACGACCTTAAATAGACTTTAAAAGTAGTAGTCTAATATAACTAGGAAATTAAATTAAAGAAACAAAAACGAAACAATTTGTAATTCAAATTAGACCAGAAAACAAAGTCCTAAAAAGAACCAAATTTTCTAATACAGAGGTTGGTGAGAGAATTAGTCGACTAATGGCTTTCATTAGTCAACTAATAACAAGCCCAAAAATTATCAACTCTTTGTTGAACCAAATTAGTTGACTACTGAGATTGGATTAATCGACTACTAAGACGACTACTGAGAGAATTAGTCGACTATTCTTGATGATTAGTCGACTAATACAAATACTTCTGTTTGTTGCCATACTTTGCCTTGGCTTCCTACATCACTCCCTCCCTCTTCAAGAGAACTCGTTCTTGAGTTTCAATCAATCGAACCATGAATAATACCATCTTTAGCAACTCGACTTGAGAGAAAGTGTGATTCTAAAATTTTGATCGACAATCTTCATCAAACTCCATGTAGTGTTACATCATTGAATCTTCAATGTAATCATCTCAGTTGATAATCAATGTCAATTAGTTGATGCTCATCCATTATCTAACCATACACATACACCATGCTCTCATACTTCATTAGTTCGCCTCCATAAAGATCTTCCAAAGTACAATTGGACATAGAACTTGGCATACCGTACAGAACATGTCGCACTCGTGTTAATAGTAGGTGATATGAACTTGAAGAATTTAAAGCTTTCATCTCTAGCAATCTCCTTCTGCATGAAAGGATCTTCGAAATCATGAAGAATAGATACACCGTGAAGCTGAATATCTCTCATGGGTGGTAATCTTTTCGGAAGCTCATTATGAACTTCTTTAAACTCTTCCAATAATGATTTCATCTTCTCGAGAATTTCAACATTGGAGAAACTTCTTCTTTGACAACTAAAGCAAGGCTTTGCTTTGTTTCCTTTGATTCCACCAAAAACTCGTATGGCTATGAATTTTGGCGTCTCTTCTTTTGTAGGCTTTAGAGTTAGTGGAATTGGTTTAACGACAACTCTTTTGTCCTTCCTCGTGAACACATATATTTTCCTCTTGTCTCTATGAGTCGCATCATCGTGTTGACATAGTCTCCCCAAAAGAATATTACACTTATCCATATCGACAATTTCACAAACAACAGAATCTTGATAAAATTTGCCAATTGAAAAAGGGACATGCCAAAAATCTGTTACCTTGATGGAGGGGCCTTTTGATCCACTAAATAGTGTAAGGGTGAGGTGTGGTTTCGTCTCTAACTTCAAGTAGTTCACTAATGCACTAGAAATGATATTCTCGCAACTTCTGTTGTCAATGATGAGGTTACACGCTTGTTTTTGACCGAACACCTTGAGCAGATTTGATGTCATTGTGTATTGTCGAGGGTCTTTTAGTTGCATAACAATTGTTGTACCATGCAGTTGGCTGACTCTCCATGCTCTTCGGCAAAGTCAGAGTCTTCCGGCTCGGTCTCATTTTTCACTTCGTCTTCATCCTCATAGTCCGGCATGTTGACTTGCGCCTTCCTAGGACACTCATTGGACTTGTATCCAGGTTCACCATTCCTGTAACAGTTGGCAACCCCTGGCTTGGCGTATGGATTCTCTTTGCCCTTTTAGTGGGGCTGTAGTTGTCACTGGTTTTGTTGTAGGAGCGTCGGTTGTCTTATGGGCTGAAAGTCGATCGCTCGATGTGAAACTCTGTCGAGTTCTTGTACTATTGGATGTCTTCTCTGCTTACACTCTTGAAAGGTAAAGCTTTGTTTTGCAACCTCTCGATCTTCATGGCCTTGTTGTGTGCTTCATCAACACAGAACATATCACGAAGGATCACACGTTCTTAGATAGGGTACTTTAAACCGTTGATATATTTTTGCCGCTTGTTCTTCCATCATGGATAGGTCACATCGTGATGAAAGGTGATAGGACTCCTCCGTGTACGTCGCAACAATCCTTGTACCTTATTTGCAATGTTCAACTTGATATAAAGGATTTGTTGATAATCGGGTAGACAAAATCTACTTTGTAGGAGTTGCTTCATGCACCTCTATGTCATCACGGGTGGCTTGCCTTGGCGTCTCCTTGTGAATTGTAATTGGTCCCACCATATAGTTGCTCCTCCCTTGAGTTATATGCCACGAACTTGACATGCTTCTCCTCGGGGACGTACGCCATGTCGACGAACTTCTCTACTTCATAGACCCAGCCCAAGAAGAATTCGATATTAAGGTTCCCATTAAAGGAAGAATCTCGATCTTCATCTTATATTCATTAATGAAGTTCACCTAGAGGGGGGGGTGAATAGGTGACTAGCTAATCTAATGATGAATTAATGCGGAATTAAAACTATTTAATCAAACTAAAAACTATTAAGCTAGACACACCAAGTATAACACAAGAGTGTAGCTGAATTCCGGTGAAGGGCTCTGGACTATCTCCTCAAGATTCCTCTAGATAAGAGTTGAGGTGCTGCTATGACTCTCTTGGTTGAATACAAGTGTGAGCAAACAATCCCAAACATGTATCAATAGAGCACAAATATATCAAGCATATAAAAGAGATAAAAAATATAAGCATGCAAGATATAAACACAAGTGAGAGATAGAGAGAGCAATCGCAAACACGAGAGATTTGTTTCGAGGTTCGAGCACCCTTGCTCTACGTCCCCGCCTTCAACACTATGAAGGATTTCCACTAGAATCGATCCCACCGGATCACTCGGTGCCGCAACACCTACAAGGAGTTCACACTATAACTCTTGGACTCACTAGTCCCTTCACTGTTCCCGCAAGAACAACACACGCAAGCACACTAGCTTGCCGAGGCCGCACCTCTACACCGAGCTCCCACAAGAACTCGAAACAACACGAACCCGCAAGTTCGCCTCCTCAAATACAAGAATGAAACACTTTGGTGATCTCAACACTTTGATCACCTAAAAACACTCTTGCAACTCTCCTATAGGATTGATATAACAATGGAAAGCTCAAGTATGTGTAAGAAAACAAGATAGAATGGTGAAGGAAAAACTCAAGAAATCACTTTTTCAAAACACTCTTGAAAAACTCTCCTTTTGATATGGAAGTATTTGCTCTAAAACAAGTGGAGATACACTTAGAAAGATAAGAAAAACTAACTTGAAAACCCACTTCAAATCTTGTGGAAAACAGTCCAAGGGAGCCCCAATTTATAGGCTCCCAAAATATGGCCGTTGGAGGCCAAATCAGCAGCTGACGCTGCTGTCAGTCGACCTCCCGGTCGACCGGCCAACGATCGTATTTCCGACCGTTGTGCCACTGGTCAACCGGGGCTGGATCCAGAGAGCAGAGCTCTCTGGCCGGTTGACCGCCCGATCGACCGGGGCCGGATCCAAATAGCAGAGCTCTCTGGACGTCAACCGCCCGGTCGACCGGTCCACCAGCCAAAACGGCTGTGCACGTTTGTGCACATCGATCGACCGGTCCGGTCGACCGACTTCTAGGCCTCGGTCCAAACATTTTCTGGATTAAAACTTGGTCTTTTTACCTTTAATAAAATCCCATAAATTCTCATAAATTCTACAAAAATAAGTTCATTAATATACTTTGATATACAAACATGTTTGATCAAAAATCAAAACATATTACAAACATTTTGAACTATTTTTGTGATATAGAAATTTTGGCATTAAACAAAAATCATATTTTTCAAAATAATCTCTAAATTGAAAAATGATTTTTTCAAAACTTCTCCAAATATAAAAAGATATTTTAAATACTTTTGAAGCTTAGTGTGTATGGATATGATCCACTACACATATGAGATGAAATATCTATGTTTTTGATAATAAGCTCTAAAATGAGTTTTGATAAAACACATGTATACTTTGAAGCTTTAAAAATCCGGTATTTTTCTAAACATAAAGTTATCTTATGAAAACGCATATAAATTTTGTGTGTGTATATGAACTTGAGCAATCCACCACTAATCTATCCTTTACATTTTATCTAAAAACAAATCTTGACACTTACAAAACCCGACACAAGTCTTCTTGAAAATCTTCTCTTGAAAATCTTCTTCTCCTTCTTAACTTGGTCCAAATTTTGATCCAATGAGCTAGACTCCTCTTGAGTACTTGACGCAATCTTGATGCGCGAGCTCTTGAATGTTGTGCTAGCTCTAAAACTTGACTTTGAATCCTTTGTTGAAGCTAAACACCTACTAAGATCTTGATTAAATATCTTAGACTAATTAAACACAAAATCATTAGTACTATAACTACATGAGTTAATCATCATCAAAACTAGAGCGATAGGCCTTTGGGCCAACAATTAAGACTTGAGTAATCTCTTCTCCTATCATGATTAGGAAAGAAAATCCTCCACTGTTAGGATTGGACATTCGCCTATGGCCTCGCCCGTAAGCCATCCCTTTATCGTAAGCTTCATCTTCGAAGTCATGTTGTTGATAGAAGGGGTTGTTCAATTCTTCCTCATTGAAAAGATTTTCATATTGAAAATTCCGTAGAGGACGTCTTAGTGGTGGTGGTGGTTGTGGCGGTCATTGATGTAGTAATGGTTGTTGGAGTGGAGATTGTTGTGGTGGGGTTATGGTGGAGGTTGAGTGATTGATGATCATATCCACTTCGGTAAATACCATCAGCTAGACTTTGGTTAACAATCTTAAAAGATAACTTCTTGATCTCTTAAATCATAAGATCCAAGGTAGATTTTATAGTGTAGATGTCTTCTTCAACAGCACCCATCCTTGTGGAAAGGCGTTGCAAACCATCGCCTTCTCCTGCCATCATCAGAAAGTTGACGAAGCTCCCATACCACTTGACGCAGACAAGGAAGCGAACGATACCAGCTAGATCTCGTTTTAACTAACGAACCCTAAAGGATACCTTCAGGTAGAGTAATACTCAAATCCACGAGCAAAACAACTCAAATCTACGAGCAAAGATAAACAACTCGAATCTACAAGCAATTGGAGAGAAAAACTCAATTTTATTGATTAAAAGTTGATTCTCAAATAAAGATATAATGACCTTAAATAAGCTTTAAAAGTAGTAGTCTAATCTAACTAGAAAACTAAAATTAAAGAAATAAAAATGAAACAATTTGGAATTCAAATTGGACTTAAAAAAACTCCTAAACAGGATCAGATTGTCTGATACACAGATCGGTGACAGAGTTGTCGACTAATGACTTTTATTAATCGACTAACAAACAAACCCAAAAATTACCAACTCTCTGTTGAACTAAATTGGCCAACTATTACTCGACTGCTACGAGGGTTAGTCGACTAGTAAGTTGACTACTGAGAGAATTAGTCGACTATTTTTGATAATTAGTCGACTAATGCAAATTATGTTGTTTGTTGCTTTGCTCTGCCTTGGCTTCCTACATCAAGTAGACAAAAGCGCATCATTCCTACTGAAGACAGAACTGCTACCAGGATCCTATGGAATGTCGTAAGCAATGAAAGCACTCCTCTTCAGAATTCTATCGAAATCTACGCCAGGCGTGCAATTTCCTCGTGGCCACAGGGTGACTCGTAACCACCTTATTATTAACTGCAAATTCCTGCCAATCTTATACGGATATGCAACAAATTTGCAAGTGTGGTTGCAAATTGCTATCGACCTAGTGATATCAATATATACAACAGGCAAATGCAATACAGTAGGCATTTTAGGCATAATTCCTAAAGATGGAGAAAAATATATCTAGAATGCCTAGGAGGACACGCATCTAACCCCACAGATGAAGATATACTAGACTCAGACACAAACCCCAAACAATCAGAAAAAAAAAAAATACTAGAAACCATCTGCTGGATCATGATAAGGAACTCATGTAACTTGTTAAGATTAGTTATTAGTATTGGGTTATTGAGTTGTTACCCATATACCAACCTTGTCTTATATATATACCTTGTACTTTCTCTTATGTTAATTAATTAATTCCTTTCTAGGGTTTCTATTTTCCTACATGGTATCAAAGCAAGGAAACCCTAACCCTAAAATCCACCACCACTTCTCAAAATTCTCCTTTTTCTCCTCAAATATCACTCTGACACCTCTATCATCTCCTATTAGTGCCGCCCACTCCAAAAACACCAACTAGTGCCTCCCCTCCTATTAGTCTCGCCCCCTCCAAACCCTAAAAACAGTGTCGCCCTCTCCTCTACTCTCCAACAGGGTGTCGCCCCTCCTGCCTTCTCTAGAAGTCTCAAACAGGGCCATAACTACACAAAAATCAGATTTTTTTTTATCTGATCTAGCTATTTGGATGCTCTACAAGACTTCTTTGGTGAGATCTAATCTGTTTACTGCTTAAAATCAGATATTTTTTTTACATCTGATCTGGCTATTTGGATGCTCTACAAGACTTCTCTGATGAGATCTGATCTGTTTACTACTTAAAATTAGATTTTTACATCTGATCTGGCTATTTCAGGCTGAGAGATTGTTTCTTTGATGCAATTCTGGCTGTCTATACCTCTAGCTGGTAATTAAGTTGCTTGTTTCTCTTACTTATTGGATACTTCCTACTACTACTATTTGATTCTGGTGATCTATCTACAAGTTCCTCCTCCATTATGATTTTCTCTTTGATGGTTGAGACTTCTATTCCCAAGACAATGTTGGGGACTACGGTAAAGTTGAATGGATCTAACTACTTGTTATGGGCAAGCATTCCGCATATTCATTGACGCTGAAAACAAATTGGCTCACCTTCTTCAAAATCCACATGCTACTTCAGGTCCTACTTATGTGACCTGGCTTATGGGAGATTATTCTGTGATGACATGGCTTCTCAACAGTATAGTAATGGAAGTGTTATGTTTTTTCTTGACTACTGCTAAGGAGATGTGTGATACACTAAAGGTGATGTATAGCAATGAAAGAACCCCTCGAGGGTGTTTGAGATCTATGAGCGCCTATTTGAGCTCAAACAAGGAGACATGTCTATGTATGAGTTCTATGGCAAACTCAAAAGTCTTATTGATGAGTTAGAGATACATCAACCTGCTGTTACTGATGCGGCAATACTGAGGGGATATCGTCAGGATCTCGTTGTATCAAAATTTCTCTCTGGCTTGACTCCTACACTATGATCCCAGGTGCGAGATCAGATACTGGGAAGAGATAGTATTCCCACATTGATTATCACCTTCTCGAGAGTTATGCGGGTCTCTACTGGATCTGATGTTTCATCTGCACCATCTATTGAACAGTCTGCCATCATTTCCGGTCATGGCAGAGGTCGTGATCTTGGCCGCGATTTGGAGGATGAGGACGTGGGTTCGTTGAAGGCAGACGTGGATCTTATGAAGGCAGATAGAGTGCATCTGAGAAAGGCCCCCGACAATGTAGGCATTGTGGACATAGCAATCACATCTCCGAGAAGTGCTGGGAGAAATTTGAACGTCATAAGGGGGCACAACTATCTGATTCTGGTTCTCCTACCTCGTGTGATACTCCTCAGAGTTCATCTGCTATTTCTGACTCTTCCACAGTTATACTGTCGCAGGAGGAGTATGATAGACTTCGACAGCAATAGTTCTCTCAGAACGATCTTTCAGCGACTCATGTGTCTGCTTCAGGTATACACGCTTATACTGTCTCTCCTCAAAAGCCTTGGATATTAGACTCAGGAGCATCATTCCATATGACATATATTAAACAAGAGTTTGTTTCATTAAATTTGTCATGTGTCCACCCCTCTGTTAAAATTACTGATGGCACCCATTCTCCTGTATTAGGGAATGGGTTGTTTTACTTCATCCTTGACCCTTACTGATATCTTATATATTCTATTTTTCCCTTCTCATTGTGTTTCAGGACCTATCGACTAGGAAGACGATTGGTTCAGGGCATGAGTGAAGAGACATATACTATTTGGAAAATCGAGTGACCCCTACTGGCTTGGTTGCAGGTCAGTCGGATCCAGTTTTACTTTGGCACTGCGCTTGGGTCATCTTTCGGTGCAAAAGCCTCGGTCTGTTATTCCTGTTGAGTCCTCTATTTCTTCTTTAGCTTGGGGGAGTCTTGTAAGTTAGGTAAGCACCATCCGTGCTACCATTTAGAGTCGAGTCAATAATAGTAGTAGTTCTGCAATCGAGTTAGTCCATTCTGATGTCTGGGATCCTAGTCGTGTACCCTCCATTAAGAGCTTTAGATATTTTTTGCTCTTTGTTGATGACTTCTCTCGCATGACGTGGTTGTATCTCCTAAAAGAGAGGTCAGAAGTCTCTAGTGTTATTAAACTTTTCTTTAATAAAATAAAAGGTCAATTTTCAACTTCAATTCTTGTACTTCGTACTGACAATGCATTAGAGTATATTAAAAAATGTATTTATTTTTGGTTCCAAAAATGGGATTATTCATCAGACCTCTTGTTCTCATACATCCCAACAAAATAGAGTTGTTGAACGCAAACATACACATTCTGTGGATGTCGTTGGAACCATAATGATTCATATGAGTGTCCCAAAATATTATGGTCTGATATTGTGTTAGGCGCTTGTCATCTGATTAATAGAAAGGCCCCTTCTGTTCTCGATAAAAAATCTCTTTTTTCTTGTCTATTTCCTAACAAACACCTTTCTACATAACTCGTGTTTTCGGCTGCACTTCTTTTGTTCAGACTTATCTCCTGGGCTAGACAAGTTACCTCTTAGATATATAAACTGTGTCTTTTTTAGGTATTCTAGAGCACAAAAAGGATTCAATGCTATAATCCCTTCACCGAGAAGTATTTGGTGTATACTGATGTTACGTTCTTTGAGTCTGTTCCATATTTCTCTCCTTAGGTTCCTATCATTATATCTGAGATTGCTCATGTGTCGTTGCCTACACCCGCTTCTATTGTTTCTTCACCAGTACCACTAGTATCCCCCTGCAACCAAGCCAGTTTGAGATTTCAGATACATCTACACTTATCGCCCAAAGGTTCCTGTCTCTGAACCAGTTCCGGCTATCCCATCTTCAGTAGACGGTCCTCCTCCTCCACCATCAGCATCTCCCTCTGATTTTAACATTTCCGTTGTCATTCGAAAAGGTAAACGGTCTTGCACTGATCATCCTATTTCGAATTTCATTTTTTATGATCATCTTAGCCCCACTTTTCGTCAGTTTGCGCTATCATTGTCTTCTGAGTCTATACTCAGGTCTTATACAGATGTTTTATTGGTACCTGCTTGAAAGCAAACTGTGGATGAGGAGATGAAAGCTCTTACTTTTAGAGAAACTTGGGAGTTAATTTCGGCACCAACAAATACTATTGTTGTTGGCTGTCACTGAGTTTTTACTTTAAAATATCGCCAGATGAATCTGTGGATAGATATAAGGCCAGGCTCGTGGCCAAAAGTTATACTCAGACATATGGTATCGACTATTTTGAGACATTCTCCCCGGTTGCCAGGATGAATTCTATTAGGATTCTGTGCTCCATTGTTGTTAACCTGTCATGGTATTGTTCCAACTGAATGTTAAGAACGCTTTCTTATATGGGAATCTTCAGGATGAAGTTTATATGGAGCAACCCCTAGGCTATGTTGCTCAGGAGGGAACAAAGGTCTGTCGTCTCAAGAAGATCATATATAGACTCAAGCAGATTCCAAAACGTGGTTTGAGAAGTTCAGCCTTACTATTTCTATTATTAAATTTTGTCGGTGTCATTCAGATCACTGTGTCTTCGTTCGCCACACAAAATCTGGCATCGTAGTTCTGATTGTTTATGTTGATGATATTTTCTGCTTAATAGTTATTCAGCTGGGTTATTGGAGACTAAGCGGTATCTTAAGCGTCATTTTGTGACCAAAGATGAGACGTCCAAAATGTTTTCTAGGAATTGAAGTTGCACATCAAAAACACAGTATACTTCTTTCTCAGTGAAAGTATGCTCTGAATCTTCTTGAGGAAGCAGGACTTTTGGGATGCAAGCTTGTTATCACTTCAATGGAATCAATGTGAATTTATGGTTTGATGACAGTCATGCATTTGATGATCCAAGAAGATATAAAACATTGATTGAAAAGTTAATATATCATACAGTTACTAGGCCAGACATAACCTTTGTTATAGGGATACTGAGTAGATTCATGCATCAGCTCAGAGAGACTCATTGGTTAGCTGTGATAAGGGTTCTAGCTTACATCAAGAGTTATCCAGAAAAAGGGTTGGTGTACAGGAAACATAGACATGTACGCATTTCTGAATATTTAGATTCAAGATATGTTGGTGATCAAGAGACAGAAAGTCTACTACTGAGTATTGCACCTTTGTTGAAGAAATCTAGAGACTTGGAGGAGCAAAAAGTAGGATGTTGTGTCTCGTTCGAGTGCAGAAGCTAAGTATAGAGCTATGACTCATACGACATGTGAGATGGTATTGTTAAAAAATCTACTAATAAAGTTTGATTCAGACAGCCTGGGCCCATGCCTATGCATTGTGATAATCAATCTGCTATCTACATTGCCCAGAATCATGTATTTTATGAAAGAACCAAAAGCATTGAGATTGACTGTCACGCTTGGACAAAGAAGGTGGTTACGTTCCAGTTCACACCGTTTTCAAAGCAATTGGCTGATCTCCTTACCAAAGCTATCTCACCTCAGGTGTTTTCTAATCTATGTAACAAGCTGGGCATGTTAGATCTCTATGCCCCAGCTTGAGGGGGAAGTGTAAAGATTTGTTATTAGTATTGGGTTATTGGGTTGTTACTCATATACCCACCTTGTCTTCTATCTATATTTTATACCTTCTCTTATATTAATAAATCAATTCCTTTCTAAAGTTTCTATTTCTCTACGTAACTCACTAGAAGATGAGTCGATTGGAACAACCATAAAATTGTAATCAGCACGAGAGGACTCAGATGGTCCATTAGATGTAACGACACTTAAATCAACTGTCTCGTGCTCAATATCATCCTCTATCAAAGGTGTGACAAATGAATACTAGAGATCCGACTAAAGACACTAGAATCTGCTAATTCAAGCACAAACTCACTAATATCATGAGCATAGGCGTCAACATTTACGAATGTACCAAAATCAATTATCGCATCTACTACTTCACTAGTACCCTCGTAAGAAGCATGACCTTCCTCAATAATCGGTGTCAGAACCAACTGATATGTCTTCAATTATACTAACAATTTTAAAAAGAGTGTGGACATCCTCAACAACCTTCGAGTCATCACCATCATCACTAGGCACAGTTCTAACATGTTGACTCTTCGAGGACACTGATAATCATAATGTCCATATCTCTCACACTTAGAACACCGAGTCTTGGCATTGACTAACATTTGAAAGTCAAGTCTATCTTTAGGGTAACATCAAATGTCTCTTCAATGGTGTCTAAATCATAGGAGCCAGTGATCATAGCACGCCTTATTTTGGACCTTAAATCTAAAAGAAACCTAGTTATAGTCTCAGAATGGTGCTCTCTCACGCCACTACAATGGGTTAAGTCCTCAAATATGGTTATGTAATCCTGAACGGGCATATGACCCCGACGAAGGTTGAGTAACTGGTCTAAGAGGTGATTTTTATAATATCGATTAGTCATGATGGCTAAAATGCAAAATCAAGCAAATAAGCAAGTGCAGTGGAGAATCCTAGACTTAAGTAAATTAAATGTGTGCACTACGTGAAAAATAAAAAAAATCCTACATGTTCAAGTTCTACATGCAAAGAAAATGCACTCTTAAACGATGAAAAGTGACAAACACAAATGCAACCACTAGATAGAAGCAAATAGCAATTCACCCCACAATTATGCAATCCAAATAGTAGTTGCAAGTAATAACAGTTTATAATTTAACTCAAATTAGGATATCACCTGAGGGGTAAGTCATTCACACCCAAACGCAAAATTCCTCTAAGAATTCAAGGAGAAATAGTCGCACTGGAGAGCTGAGATCACTCACAAAAATCCTGATCAGCGATAATACAAAGTGAAAGATGGTTGTCTTGAGAACAACGCAAATCGATCATGAATCGCGCCAGAAACAAACTCTGGACTGCTGTTGTGCTGATTCAACTGAGCAGAATCTGATAGACGCTCGAAGCTCGAATCTGGATATGAAGGTTGTAGACGCGTAGTACTGGTCTTCATGCATTTGCCGCTTTGAAAACGGCTCATTCGGGCTACGAGCTCAGAATGACCTCCAGAAGAATGGTTCGCTGAACTGAACTCAAGTCATTTGAGTCAGGTGAGTCAACTCGCTGAATTAGGTCAACTGCTGAGTCACGACGAGTCAACTCAGCCGAGTCGGAGTCAGCTCGGATCTGAGCCGCGGCTCCGGGTTAGCTCGGCTTGAGCCGACGGCTAGCGGCTTGGAGTCAGCTCGACAAGTTAATGTCATCAGCAATTGAGCCACTGACATCAGCTCAGATCGACTCTGTGCGGGTCGAATTCGGTTGCAACGAGTTGGGTTGATATTGGATCTGGGTCTCATAACGGGTTTTAAAGCTTAACCCGAAGTTAATCTCCACCCAAATTCAACCCGATCCTGGGCTGCTACAGGAGGCTCACAGGCGGTGACGACGATGGCAATGGTTGGACGCCGAGATCTGATGACATTGACGGGAACTTGGCGGCGGAGATGACGAGGAAAAAGACGACGATGATGATGAGACGGCGGCGATGGCAAAAGGATGGAGCTGCTCGCGTATGTTGGTGACGAGATTAGTTCGAAGAGGTTGCTCTGGTGTGATGTCGGTGACGAGAGTAAATCAAAGACGAAGGCAAGGGTGGTCTCGTGATGACGGCAGGACTTGTTGGTGGTTTGATGGCGCTGATCTAGCTTCGAGGGTGGTAGCGAAGGTGGAGATGTGATGGTGAAGTTGTTGGCAAGGTCAGCACGACGGTGATGGCGAAGAGGAGCGGTGATCTTATGGCGACGGCGAAGCTTTTGGAGATGGTGAGGGGTCAGGCGACGGTGACGAGGTCAGTGGGGACCTGGGTTCGTCGGCGATGGCGTCGAGGTGGCGGGCTAGATGCAGTAGAAGGAGGTGAATGTTCTTGAGATCTTGAGTGAGATGGCGACAACACGAGGTGAAAGGAAGTGCGGCGGGAGCAGGGATTGCAGCGAAGATAGGCGACGAAGGCGGAGGGTTGCCGGACAGCGATGAAGGAGTTGGTGGTAAGATTTGAGAGTGATGGCGAGCTCTTTGGGTTTGATTTGGAGAACAGAGGAAGATGTACAATGCAAAATTCTACTTTTTGTTGATTTTCGAAAGGATTTTGGGAATTTTGGATACAATGTATTTTTTTAATAGACCTAGGGTTTAAAAAAAGGAAAAATATTTGAAGGGGATTGAAAACCAATTGCTTTGATGCCAAACTGATGTAATATGGGCGGATCGCAATCACCTTCAAATTAAAGAGTTGAAAATTAGTGTTTTGAAAGAGAATGGAAAGAGGAATTAGGGTTTAAAAAATAAAAAATAGAATTGAATAAATTTAGACTTCACACCCCTTACACCGCGGGCTTCATACCCTAATCTCAAGAACTCAAGGCTTATGAAATTTAAACTGAATTTTTTTAATTCATCATTGTCTACCAATAATAAAGCACTGAGGCCTATTTATAGGCTCTACAAGAGTTCAGTTCTCGGATATAACCGATGTGGTACTAAAAATACAATAAAAGTAACAACTAGACTCAAAAATAAACTAAGACATAAAATAATCAAGTAGATGGTGATGTCCTCATCATGTACCTTCCTAGTACAAGCAACATTTGCTCAAACATGCTAAAAAAACTTCCAAATTCTATATAGTGTGTTAGAATTCCTTAACGACGTGAGTATAGGCTTATCAGATCAAAAAGTAAAGGAAGTGCAGTTTTCCAATAGAACAGAGAGAGAACAGTGGGAAAGAAGATTAAGAGGAAACTGGAGCAGCAACAAGGTAAACTGAAGACCTTAGTTTTCCAACAATGTAAATTCACTTCGCATAAAACATCAAAGTTTCAGCTCTACAGTAGGCTCTAAGATTATGAATAGTTTACAAAAATATCCTGATTGACTACATCTGATAGGCTTGAGACAGAACAGACATATGCGAACAGACATATGCTTTAAAAAAATATGTTTAGGTTCCTGTGCGAAAATCATGGGGAATCTGCTTCTTGTGGACCCACAAACTATTACACCAGCTCTTTGATAAATAATGCCTGAATCTTCAATGATTCCCTCCTGCATTTAACCCATCGAACCTCTACAAATAACTACCAACTTTAAATAAAATAAGGGATCTAGTCTCTCTGGATAAACGCCAAATCAAATCAAAACCTCTCCTAATCAATTTAACTGCACTTTGCAAATAAGGCCCCGTAAAAAAGAAGAATTAAATAAACTTCAACCACAAGGCGTACTCTAAAGCATGCATTACTTAGTTCCGATATGGTCATATTCAAAGTACACCTGGTCTCTAGTGGCTCATAACAATCGCATCACAATTGTTAGTTTATTTTAGGTCCACTGTATGAGTGTGTTTAGCTACAAGTCGATACTTATGAAAACTTGAAACTCCGCAAAAGATTTTATAGAACACATTATTCATGCTTTACTCATTCATGCTTTTACTTCTCCTGGAATATTATGATATTGTAGGATACCCATGAAACTCAAGAAAAAGTTTTTGTAGATGGCTATAACACTAGCAATTCTCTGTGGGTCAAAATATTAGGCAATTAATAAACAACATGTCCAAAAAATGAGTGCAACGGAAATGAAACTGTTGAGATGGATGAGTGACAACTGAGTAAGCACTGAAACTTGAAAGTTAATCTCATGTTCGTGTTCAACATGTGTTGGACACGACACTTGCACAACACTTTTCCCACAAATCACAAATTAATTTGAGTCTGTAAAAACCATTTTATTTTTGTATATGTGAAGGTTGCGTGTGCGCTCACACGCGCTCATGTGTGTGTACAAAGAATTGAAGAGGTCAAACACACAAATATGTACAAAGAATTAAAAAGGTGGTGTGTTTGCATGTGTGTGAGTGCGCATGGGTGGGCAGGCGTGAGTGTTTGGGGTGTGGGTGTGGGTGTGTGGGCGTGGGGTGCGCACGCGTGCTGGAAGAAACATCCTAAAGAGACTCCTTTCTGTTGTACGATTTCAAACAAGAGCAAACATCAAATAGATAATAAGTCAATAAGAGGTAACATAAAGAACCTTTGAAAGGACACTAAGTAAGACAGGAAATAAATGAAGTTAAATATATATGACGTCAAGCATGCTAATATAATCATGCATGACTTGATTTATTTCCTGGTCTTTTCAAGGTTCTTTATATTCTGTTTAATTTCATGAATGCTAATATAATCATTAATAAGTGGCAATATGAAAAACCATTAAAGGACAGAGTAATATAGGAAATATATCAAGTTTAATATATATGATGCTAAGCATGCTAATATAATAAAGGAAATTTTGCGAGAAAGATGTCCAAAAACAAACTAAAGAGAAAACAGTTTTGAAGATTCTCACCATAATCAAGGCTTCGTGTTCAATATTCTTGAACCCACGAAGCCCATCACGTTTTTTCTCTCCTCCTGCTGCGGCTAGATTTGCCTCTTCATTTCCCCGGTGAGCTAGTTGGTTCTTATATAAAGCAGTGCGTGACAAAGATCCCCTCGTTCTTGCAATTCCCTTTATGATTATTATGTTACATCTTGGAAGTTCATCTAATTCCATGAGTAGATCATTCAATTCCAAGGGTGGTGTGGTATTCGAATCCAATTGTAGAGTTTGCTCCCCGCTACCAAGGTCAATTGATATTCTCTTTCTCTTCCTTTCCAAATGTTTCTCCAGCGTTCCTATATCAGTCCCAAAATAACTAGAAGAAGAAATGTTTTCCTTCCACCAAGAACAGTATTGATAGGTGACATCCGATTCAAAGTCTTGAGGTGGCACATAAAGCATATAATTTGTTCCATGCTTCTTATAGTTAGCCCATGCAAGCTCCCAATCTGAAAACCTAGCATTAATATGGGCACACCCCATGAGATCTTGATCATAGCCAAAGAGTCTGGATACTCTTTGCGGGAGATAAAGTTGAATGCTATCCAACCCGACCAACTCACAAGATCTCAAACATTGTGCAAATGAAATTGTCGATTGATCATTCACATCATTGCCACAAATCCATTGACCATTTTCCCCGTAGCAAGCTGGTGGGCTCCAATTATCTACCTTTTTTGCATAGGGTCGCCACTGAAAGTTGTGAGGAGACTGGCACACAAATCTTGAGTATGGGATTCTCTTGATGCTTACTTCATGCCACCTTGTTGCCCATGGTTTGTCATGGTCGATGAATTTTGGACAAGCATTTTGCCTCACAGAAACAAAATGCTCCCACACCCACATTTGTACTAACTGAAACGGGCAAAAACTGTTAAAACCTCATTTTTGTTGCTGCTAGCCAAGTGTTCCTTCAATAATCGCATGTCGTGGTAAAGACTAGCAAGGACTGCTGGCCCAAGAGCAAATCGTTCACCTTGTGCCAGCAGTATAGCAATCGGAAACAATTCCTTCTGTATTACATCTGCAGGGGCCTTCAGAAACACGTACCTTGACAGCCATAAAGAGAGAAAAGCAATATGCTCCACTGAAACATCGTTGCAGTTCATGAAATGATTCATCCATGCTGAAAAGCATGCCTTCTTTGCTTTAGTTTTGTTGAAAGATCGGAGTTCACAGAGTAGTTGAAGATTTAACTTCTCAAGCTCTTCATTCAGAGACGCTCCACGAACACACAGTCCTGTTGGAGAGAAACCCCCAAGAATCATTGTATCTTCCAAAGTAATCGAGGCTTCTCCAAAAGGAAAGATAAATGTATTAGTCTCATAGCTCCAATATGGCAGCACCTCCCACATCGATGTCAAATCTCTGCGAATCTTACAGGTGGAAACCTGTATTGCATCAAAAATGCCAGCTTTCTTCCAGACATCCTCATAGACGGGCCTCAATTTTTCAACCCACTGCTGCCAGTGTGATCTCGGATATGGCCACCCTTTAAAACTGACCGAAGCCAATTTTGAGACCCAATCAGAGCAAGGTCTGTGCATGTGAGGAAAGAAGGGAACTCCAAGGTCCCTCTGACTGATATACTGATTAGATCTAAGAAACAAGCCCTTTCTCACCGATTGATCCGATCCATCGAACTTCATTAACATGTCTTCTCTCTCTTCAACCAGACATTCTGTGTCTTTTGCATCCATTTTCTTGAGAGCAAGGAGAGAGAAGGGTATGTATCGAAAAAGCAAAGTAGCACTGATTCTCCACAAATGCACAGGTTCTCCACAAATGCAACTGTTAGAAATTACCACTAAATGGATGTATCGAAAAAGGCAAAAGTTTTCCATTTTAGACAGCCCCATACTCTTGGCTAAATATTCGACATGCTTTACAATGCTCAATAGAAACACAACTAAGAAAGCCCTAACTTTGGATACCTTTTTTGGGGGTTAGATCTCGAAGAAATCATCGACCATTTCGACTGTTGGTTACCGCCTCAATCTCACAAAAGTAGCACTGATGACAAGTAATTTGTAGTCAGATTATGCAGGATGAATTTAGAAATAGAAGTGCAAGTCCAAAGAGAAATTTTATGGGTCATCAAGGAATAACACTACTGTGGGAATATTACATACTTACCTCGTGATTTTTCGGCGCTTTGGCAGTGAGAGTGCCGATAGGTGGTCCAGACCCTACGGGGCGTTGTCCGCGTAAGAGAGGCGGTGGCGGTGGGCGGCGCCGCCGGCGAATGGGAGCTTGGGGATTTCGAAGGGAGTGGAGTTAAAAATGATTTGGAAAATGGGCGGGTTTGGGATTTTTATTTTTTTTGGCCCCTTTTGAGAGTGCGCAGGGAAATCTGACCCCCGCGGTTCCCGAGGACTTGGAAAAAGAAAAGAAAAAGGTTTTTTTTCTGTCACTTGGAGTCCTTTATTTAAGTCCCGCTGTGGTCAGACGTTTAAAAGAAAGAAAGAAAGAAAGATTAAAAAAAAAAAAATTTTAAAAGAAAAAGAATATTGTATTAATGACAAGATTAAATCCGGTGGTGATCTTTTCGCTACCATCTACAGTGACGTTTGCACCAAACTGCTCCTTTTTTTGGCATTGCTTGAATGAGTTATGGGGTCCCGGCTGTTTGGATTCAAGTAGGCGAAAGTGGAAAGTTAGTTTTTCTTTTCTTTTTTTTTTTTAATGAATTTGCATTCATTTTTTTCGGTATTTAGTTGATAGTAAGTAGAAATAGAAAAATATAGTTTGTTTTTTGATGTTTGGCTAGTAATGTGGAAGTGAATGACCATAAAGTTGACCGTAAAATAATATTAATATAAAATTAATTATGAAAAATTAAACTGTAATTAGAATGCAGATTAGATTAATATGACCACAAAATTAACTGTTTTGATTTACAACTTATCACAAGTGAGATTTATATGACCACAAAATTAACTGTTTTGATTTACAACTTATCACAAGTGAGATTTATATGACCACAAAATTAACTGTAACACCCTTAAAGTGAGAAAATGATTATGTAAAAGAGAAAAAAGAAAAGGAAAAAGGGTTTTTTTTTTTTTTTTTTCTTTTTCAGTGTTTAGATGGACAACGAAAGTGGAAATGACACTTCCCCTCTTTCTCACTTCCGCCCACTTCCTAGAATCCAAACAACCCCCATACGAGCAACGACCTTGCCGCCGTTTTCACCAAGGGAATTGGGGAGACGAGGATGAGAGTAACGAAAATTAAAAAAAATCTGACTCCATCTTCTCTCAGAGGGAGGTCCAAGTATCTTAGCAACTTAGTTGAGAAATGATCTGATCTGTTGAGATGAGATGTACTGATAGGATTGGTTTAGCTCACACTAACCCGGCATTCCATAAAAAATATGTAGTTTTTCTATTAAAAAACCCAACGGAGCCTAACCAAAACACTTCTACAGTAAACAGGTGGAAAAACCAGATTGGACCAAGCCTTACAATTGCATGAGAAGAGTAGTCTCTAAATCCCCAACCATAATTTTTGTTGGATCCTCATTGGTTAAAAGTATCAACCCTAATATTTCTTTCGCAGTAACACGTAACTCAATCGAAAAATCTGCATGGTCGAAGTCCATAACTTAATATCACCAAACATAACTATAGAAATACTAGTGCCACATCTCCTCTCCCTACAATCAATATATCATGATTATATGGTCGCCTTCAAGTCATGTATTTTGAGTATACAATTTTAAGTATGTCACTTGAATCGCTTCACATGCTGCAAAAAAAACTCAATTAATAGCACAATAAGCCTAACAAGTATTCAACTCTAAGCTGGAAGAACAATTACTCATTAATCCTCATAAGAACACCAACTTAACCGCTAAGTCACTTTATACAAAATCGTCAAGATTGACTTTAACTTCACCATGTTGTGAAGAGACAAATAGAGACTAGATTTTTTTTTTTTTTTTTTACAAAGTCATTTAACAAAAGAGAGATCAACATATCATGACTATTTTTAATTATAAATTTACACTATTTTGTTAGGAAGAAATTCACAATAAAAAATTATTGACGTTTTTCATACTTATAATATTAAAATTTTCTTATACCTAGTGTAGTGATCAAAAATGACCTTAGTAAGATGCTGACACGTGTCTAAGCAACCAAGATAGTCTTTTGAAGTTTTTGTATCAACTGCCTCCGTCACATTGGACCCTCCTGAGAGCATCCACAGTTCTCAGAGTCACTCCAAGTCGAACCTAAGTCAATCTCCAAACTCCGCCAACCCGAGCCACCCTGAAGCCAAACCCCGGTCCCGGAGGCATCACTCTACGGAGTCATCTACAGTCCAACATTCCTGACTTCACCCGGAAGTCTCTAGTAACAATCACCGAGATCTTCGCCTACAATCACGCTGCCTCTCCTCTTTCACGTTGAAAACGTGCAATGCCTATACGTTCAAAGCGGATAGTTGTGGATAATGATAAAATTTCTTGCATGTAATCTCAACCATCATGCCAGCAATCATGGTCGTTACAACAAATTCACACATGAAAATCATGCAGTTACACGTGTCTTGCCAGCGCCTCATCTGCCTGAGAAGAAAGAGTTCAGTACAAATAGACCTTCTTCTCCAGCGAGAAAGGGATTTTTTTTTGGCTTTCATCCAATCCTAGCCCAAAAAAATATCAATACATGCTTGTTATTCCTGTAAACTGACGAGTTATATTGAATTTCTCTCCTTCTCCTCCCCGTGATTTTTCCGATTTAGGCTTCCACATAAAAATATCGCTCTCCATCTATTATCTGTGTAGTGCTTATTATTTTGCACTTACTATAGGAAGAGAGAGGAAGTCGAGGAAGTCGATGACGACAAGGCAAGGAATCAGCAGCAGCAGCAGGGAATCAGCAGCAGCAGTAGGTTACGGTCGACCGGACCGGTCGACCATTGTGCACCAACGTGCACAGGCTGTAGCGGTCGACCGCTCGGTCGACCGCAGAAGGAGAGCAGTCGACCGCCCGGTCGACTGACTTATATTGCCTAACTCTTGGTTAGGCACGGTCGACCGGCACGGTTGATCGGTGCTTGGGTCGGTCGACCGACCGGTCAACCGAAAGTCGTATTCGGGCTATTTTTAGAAAGTTGCTGAACTGGAAATCAGCCCAATAAGGAAATTGATTCCTAGGGTTTCCTTGGGTATGTGAGAGAGGCAGAGCTCTCTTTATAGAAAATGCTTGTAATACTTACAAAATTGTATTGATTATCAAATCAATAAAAGAATCTCTCTTCCTTACCCCGAGGACGTAGGCGAAATTGGCCGAACCTCGTTAAATTCTTATGTTTGTGTTCTTCTCATTGTTTAATTATTTTTTGCTGTTGGTGGTACTTCTATATTGTATCTTGGTTTAAGGTTTCCTCTACGTGGTTGTTGTATCTGCGCACAACAAGTGGTATCAGAGCATCTCAGGTTCGTCGTGGGATCATCTGGTGATTCGAAGGGCATCTGTTGCTGATTTGGTGAAAATCGTGTGTCGATCTCAGATCAGCGTTGGGACTGTTGGCCCAAAGGCCTATAACTCTAGTTTTGATGATGATCAACTCATGTAGTTATAGTACTAATGATCTTGTGTTTATCTAGTTTCAGATTTATGATCAAGATCTTAGTAGGTGTATAGCTTCAACAAAGGATTTAAAGTCAAGTTTTGGAGCTAGCACGGTTTGATTCAAGAGCTTGTGCATCAAGACCACATCAAGTACTCAAGAGGAGTCTAGCTCTATGGATCGTGTTTAGACCAAGTGAAGAAGATGAGAAGACTTCAAGTGAAGACCTTCATGATCAAGACTTGTGTCTAGATTTATTTTTATAAGATTTTGTTTTTAGTTAAAATGTAAAGGATAGAATAGTTGGTGGATTGCTCAAGTATACCATATGCACACACACTCTTGATTTAGATTGTTTTCATAAAAGAATTTTCAATGTTGAAAAGAGTTTTCATTTTGAAAAATACCGGTTTGGTTTTTGGTATTCAAGTTTACATGTATTTAACCAAACCATATTTAGAGCTTAATGTCAAAAACATAGATATTTCACCATGTTTGTGTAATGGATCATATCCATACACTCTATACTTTAAAAGTTGTTTAAATATCTTGTTTTTGTATTTGGAGAAGTTTTGGAAAAATAAGTTTAGGAAAAACCAATTTGGAAAAATACAGTTTTTGTTTTGAGCCAATATTTCCAAGTTACAAAAATAGTCCAGTTTGTTTGTAACATGCCTTGATTTTGTGCAAGCATGTTTGATTATCAAAGTATAACATTGAAACTTTTTTGTAGATTTTTCATGATTTTATGGGATTTTATATAAGCCAAACGACCAAGTTTTTAATCCCAGAAAAACCCTGTCTGGCTTCAGCCGGTCGACCGGACGGTCGACCGCACCTTGAAGTCGGTCGACCGGGCGGTCGACAGACGTGCACAGACGTGCACGCCTAGTTCCGGCTGGAGGCCGGTCGACCGACCCGGTTGACCGGGCGGAGAGCAGTGCTCTCTGGAAAGGCCCCGGTCGACCGGGCGGAGAGCAGTGCTCTCTGTATCCAAGCCACGGTCGACCGGCCGGTCGCCCGCTGCCCCAACGGTCAGAAAAATGACCGTTGGCGGTCGACCGTCAGGCCTTCTGGCTCCCAACGGCTAGTTTTTCTAGCTCTATAAATTGGGGCATTTGGGGGCTATTTTCAATAAGATTTTTGGAGAGTTTTCAAGCCAGTTTTTCTACTCTATTAAGAGGTTTTCTCCACAAAATTGAGAGCAATATTTTCCTATCAAAAGGGAGTTTTATCAAGAGTGTTTTTGTAAAGTGATTTCTTGAGTTTTTCCTCCACCATCTCTTTCCTTATTTTCTCACACAACACTTGAGCTATCCATTGCTATATCTACCCATAGGGATTTGTTGTGAGAGGATTTTAGGTGATCAAGAGTTGTGATCACCAAAGTTCCTTCATTTGCTTTGAGGAGGCGGACGAGTGCGTTCGCGGTTGTTTCGAGTTCGTGTGTGGACTCGGTGTTTGAGGTGCGGCCTCGGCGAGCTAGTGGGCTTGCGGTGTGTACGGGACTAGGGAGTCCTAGAGCTTGTAGGTGTTGCGGCACCAAGTGATCCGGTGGGATCGATTTTAGTGGAAATCCTTCGTAGTGTTGAAGGCGGGGATGTAGAGCAAGTGTGCTTGAACCTCGAAACAAATCTCCCGTGTTTGCGATTGCTCTTTCTCTCTATCTCTTACTTGTTTATATCTTGCATGCTATTATTGTCTTTGTCTTTATATGCTTGATATACATATTGTACTTAATTGTTATATGCTTGGAGTGTGTTTGCTAACACTAGTTTTCAACCAAGAGAGCCAACGCGGCACCTCAACTCTTATTTAGAGGAATCTTGAGGAGTTAGTCCAGAGTCCTTCACGGGAATTCGGCTACACTCTTGTGTTAAACTTGGTGTTTAGTGTAAGAAGTTTTAATTTGTAATAATAAGTTTTTAATTTCGCATTTAGTGACCATTATATTAGCCATCACCTATTCACCCCCCTCTAGGTGATTTTACAATTGGTATCAGAGCCAAATGCTCTTGATTTGGGTCTTACAACCTAGAGTTAAAGATCCTCATTTTTTAGGCTAATCGTAATATTTGTACACACACCATGGATTTCATGTCACCTCCCACTTTTGACATTCTTAACATCCAAACTTGGAAGGTTAAGATGTCTTTGTACCTCAAGTCTTAGGAATTAATGTTTATTTTGCCACCACTAAAAATTCATATTATTTAGATGGCAAAAATATTGAGGCTAATGCAAAAGCCCTACATGCTTTAAAGTCAACCCTAAATGATGATTATCTATCTAGGGTTTCTAACATTGATTCGGCTTTTGTAGCATGGAACACCCTCACCTCCCTTGGCGAAAAAGATCAATACTATGCCGGGAGCGACTCGGATGTTGGAAGCGACACCTCCAACGTGTGCTACTTGGTCCAAGGGGATAACCCCCTTGAGGTAACTACCGAATCCGAGGTAGAAGATAATGACATGTCATATGATGAACTTGCTT
This sequence comes from Agave tequilana, assembly GCA_038442645.1. Taxonomy (NCBI): domain Eukaryota; kingdom Viridiplantae; phylum Streptophyta; class Magnoliopsida; order Asparagales; family Asparagaceae; genus Agave; species Agave tequilana. The sequence goes on from JAVJIF010013458.1 coordinate 45,045, forward strand.
CATTTTGTCAACAACTATTAGAAAAATATGACATGCTTAGAAAGATAATAAAAATTTGAAAAAGAATTTTGATTGCATGCTAAAAGAAAATGAGTCTTTTAAAAATAAAATTGCATATATTGAAAAAGAAAAAGAAATTTTGAAAAATGAAATGTTTCTTTGCTTTCTAAATTAAATGATCTTTGTGAAGGAAACACCTCTTTGAAAAATAAAATTACTTTGGTGGAAAAACAAAAAGAAGTTGCTTTTTAAGAAACACTTCTTTAAAAAGAAAAATGATTGAAAAAGAAAAGAAAATGTTTCTAAAAGGAATAAGAAAAATGATTCTAAATCTCACCATGCTTTACATGCCACCATTGATAATAGTGAGATTAAATTTTTGAAAAATAAAATTAATTGTTTGAGCTCAACTTTGAGCTCATGTGCATTTAATCATAAAAGATTGGAAACCTTGTTTTCAAAGAAACAAGTTCCACATGTTCATGCACATCATCATGCATATGTACACTTTGCACACCACGATCACAAATATACACATATGCATCCTAAGGTGTACAAATGTACACATTGTGGCCGCAAAGGCCATTTAGCAAAATTTTATTTTGATAAGTTGCATCATATTAATTTTGCTAATAAATATGTTTGGGCCCTTTATAAGCTAACCCTCAAGGACCCAAAAGAAAATGGGTACCAAATCCTCACCTTTTGTTTTTGATGTAGGTGAGGGCTCTCACAAGACGTGAGAGATTTGGTGCCTTGGTAGTGGATGTACGGACTTGATGGACACACATATTTGATGCATCGTTATCAAGGAGGTTTGGTGGGACAACCACCATATTTTGGAGATTTGGAGCATAGTTCTATGGTTTGGTAACTATCTCTAAAAACTCCTAGTTTATTTACATGCTTATTCATATATGAGATTTTTAGCATGTTCATGTTTTACTTGTTTTTGTGCTTCATGTGGTAAATACTTGTTTAAATGTAGCTTTTATCAAAACTTGTATTTATACATGTACAAGTAGTGAGCAACAAATTGATTCATATATGTTTGCACTTTATTGTTCATTTGTACTCACTATATGCACATGTATAGGCTAGTTTTGATGATTTCCTCATTTACACTTGTTTTGCCTATTTTCATGTTTTTACTTCATGTATATGTATTTTGTATTCAAATCTAATAAATATACATGTATACCCCATGAGTCATTTGCCTTCATGCAATTTATATTATGGACTCTTTTTATGTTTGGGATATGTATGCATATTATTAGGATTGGATAAAAACATACATATACCTAGAAATTTGTTTTAAAGATGAAAAATGAATTTTCATGATTTGTTTGATAAAATGATATTTGTGTTTTGAGCTTCATTGATTATTTTCATGGAAAATGCTAAACACATGATTCTTGTACACTCACACTTTATTTGTTTATTCATGACCTTGTTTCATGATTCTTTTTGAGCTTTATCGATTTTGAGTGTCAACTCTTGTGTATTTGGTATGATTCATGAAAAACATATGGTTTGATTTCATGTTTTTTGAAGGATCTTTAACTAGTTTTTTTTTCAAAAATTCTCTTTAACTAGTTATCTATTCTTCAATTTGGTAGTGGTTTTCACTATTAAAATATTTTCAAACCCTATTTGTGAAAACCCCTTCCAACACCGTTATGGGTGGATGGATGGGCGAGTATGCCTTGTAAGCTTAATTGAAAAATCTTTTATCTTGTGTATATAAAGGGTGGTAGGTTATGAGTTATATACTTGATCTCATTGGTATTTTTATTTTGTATATACTCATATTTTGTTTTCTATATATGTATGCCTCATTTCAAATAATGTCAATTGCTATTGGTATTCTCTTTTCATACATATATATGTTTTTCGTGTGCTTGATTTACAATTGGTCTACATATTTAAAGCACACAAGTTTGCTTATGCTAAGCTTGATTCAAATCTTTATTTTCAATTGATTTTTCAATTGATTTTTTTTAATAATAATGCATAAGCTTATTAAGATAAGAAAATGAAAAATATAAGTGATCATTATTTTTAAAATTGATATTTTTTTTGATATTAAAATATGCAATGATTTTCAATTGGTATCAATATGATTCAAATTTGTAATGTTTATTTACAATTGGTATCAACGTGATTTTTTTTTACAATTGGTATCTTAAAATTTGATTACAAGTGGTACCTTAAAAATTTTTATTTATATGATATCTTTAAATTTGATTTGTTTTATTGAGAAATTCAAAATTTTGTTTAAATAAGAAATATCAAAAATGTTTTGATTTATATTCTTATTATTGAAAGGGGTGATATCAAAACAAATTAGGGTTGTGATCCCTTTATTATTGATTCTACGTTTTAGACAAAAAGGGAGAGAAAAATTTGTTGGTTTTATTTTTTTACTTTAACTCCTTTGTTGATGATTGACAAAAAGGGGGAGAAGTATTTGGTATATATATGCATGTTTTCCTTGCTTTATCCATAAAGGGGGAGAAATATTTATGTTTATGCATATATGTTTTGTATTGCAAATAGGAGAAAAAGAATTTGATGTGTTTTATGCATGTTTTATCTCCTTATATTTGCATACGTGTTTAGTTAGTTTATGTGCTTCATTGCCATATCTTACTGTTTATTGAGATGCATGAGTTAAGGGGGAGCTTCTTTGAAGCTTTACTTTAATCCATGCATATATAACTTCATGAGTTTTGTCATCATCAAAAAGGGGGAGATTGTTGGCCCAAAGGCCTATCACTCTAGTTTTGATGATGATCAACTCATGTAGTTATAGTACTAATGATCTTGTGTTTATCTAGTTTCAGATTTGTGATCAAGATCTTAGTAGGTGTATAGCTTCAACAAAGGATTTAAAGTCAAGTTTTGAAGCTAGCACGGTTTGATTCAAGAGCTTGTGCATCAAGACCACATCAAGTACTCAAGAGGAGTCTACCTCTGCGGATCGTGTTTGGACCAAGTCAAGAAGATGAGAAGACTTCAAGTGAAGACCTTCATGATCAAGACTTGTGTCTAGGTTTATTTTTATAAGATTTTGTTTTTAGTTAAAATGTAAAGGATAGAATAGTTGGTGGATTGCTCAAGTATACCATATGCACACACACTCTTGATTTAGATTGTTTTCATAAAAGAATTTTCAATGTTGAAAAGAGTTTTCTTTTTGAAAAATACCGGTTTGATTTTTGGTATTCAAGTTTACATGTATTTAACCAAAACCATATTTAGAGCTTAATGTAAAAACATAGATATTTCACCATATTTGTGTAATGGATCATATCCATACACTCTATGCTTTAAAAGTTGTTTAAATATCTTGTTTTTGTATTTGGAGAAGTTTTGAAAAAATAAGTTTTGAAAAAACCAATTTGGAAAAATACAGTTTTTGTTTTGAGCCAATATTTCCAAGTTACAAAAATAGTCCAATTTGTTTGTAACATGCCTTGATTTTGTGCAAGCATGTTTGATTATCAAAGTATAACATTGAAACTTTTTTGTAGATTTTTCATGATTTTATGGGATTTTATATAAGCCAAAACGACCAAGTTTTTAATCTCAGAAAAACCCTGTCTGGCTTCAGCCGGTCGACCGGACGGTCGATCGCGCCTTGAAGTCGGTCGACCGGGCGGTCGACCGACGTGCACAGACGTGCACGCCTAGTTCTGGCTGGAGGCCGGTCGACCGACTCGGTCGACCGTCCAGAGAGCTTTGCTCTCTGGAAAGGCCCCGGTCGACCGGGCGGTCGACCGGACAGAGAGCAGTGCTCTCTGTATCCAAGCCACGGTCGACCGGCCGGTCGACCGCTGCCCCAACGGTCAGAAAAATGACCGTTGGCGGTCGACCGGGCGGTCAACCGTCAGGCCATCTGGCTCCCAACGGCTAGTTTTTTTAGCTCTATAAATTGGGGCATTTGGGGGCTGTTTTCAATAAGATTTTTTTAGAGTTTTCAAGCCAGTTTTTCCTACTATATTAAGAGGTTTTCTCCACAAAATTGAGAGCAAATATTTCCTATCAAAAGGAGAGTTTTATCAAGAGTGTTTTGCAAAGTGATTTCTTGAGTTTTTCCTCCACCATCTCTTTCCTTGTTTTCTCACACAACACTTGAGCTATCCACTGCTATATCTACCCATAGGAATTTGTTGTGAGAGGATTTTAGGTGATCAAGAGTTGTGATCACCAAAGTTCCTTCATTTGCTTTGAGGAGGCAGACGAGTGCGTTCGCGGTTGTTTTGAGTTCGTGTGTGGACTCGGTGTTTGAGGTGCGGCCTCGGCGAGCTAGTGGGCTTGCGGTGTGTACGGGACTAGGGAGTCCTAGAGCTTGTAGGTGTTGCGGCACCAAGTGATCCGGTGGGATCGATTTTAGTGGAAATCCTTCATAGTGTCGAAGGCGGGGATGTAGAACAAGTGTGCTCGAACCTCGAAACAAATCTCCCGTGTTTGCGATTGCTCTTTCTCTCTATCTCTTACTTGTTTATATCTTGCATGCTATTATTGTCTTTATCTTTATATGCTTGATATACATATTGTGCTTAATTGTTATATGCTTGGGGTGTGTTTGCTAACACTAGTTTTCAACCAAGAGAGCCAACGCGGCACCTCAACTCTTATTTAGAGGAATTTTGAGGAGTTAGTCCAGAGCCCTTCACGGGGAATTCGGCTACACTCTTGTGTTAAACTTGGTGTTTAGTGTAAGAAGTTTTAATTTGTAATAATAAGTTTTTAATTCCGCATTTAGTGACCATTAGATTAGCCATCACCTATTCACCCCCCCTCTAGGTGATTTTACAGGGACTGTTTGTGGGATCGTGTGTCGATCTCAGAACAACGCGTGAAGTGCTCAAGGAATCATTGAGGAGTAGATCTATTCAGAAACTCATATAGGGTTTCGTGAGGAGGTAAAGATCTGATCTTTATCAAAGTTGTTTATCTAACTCCGTTGGTTTTCCGCTTTACATAGAGGATCTAGTCAAAGAGATGGCAGAAGAAAGTACATCTGTGAGAACCATGAATCCTCATCCGAGGATTGATGTGGTAAAATTTAATGGCACAAACAATTTTGACATGTGGAGGTGCGAGGTGATGGATGCGTTGAATGCATCGAACCTCGAAGATACTCTGCGTCTGGAGAAGAAGCGAAGCACAACCACTGAAGAAGAGTGGGATAAGATGAACCATCAGCGTGTGGCTTAATCAGATCGTGTCTAATACAAGACATCAAATATCACGAAACATCTGCGAGGCAGTTGTAGGAGATCCTAGAAAGAAAGTATCTGACCAAGAGTATTGAATCCAGACTATAGCTGAAGAGCAAGCTGTATGGGTTTCAGATGAAGAAATGATGCTCCATGAATGAACATCTGAATCGCTACACAAAGCTTCTTACGGATTTGGTTAATGTGAAAGTCGAGGTAAATGAAGAAGACAAAGCGGTAATTCTCTTAAACTCTCTTCCTGCAGAGGAGTATGAGATTTTCACTTTAACCTTCATAAATGGTAGAAAGTCCCTTGACTATCATGAAGTGTCGTCTGCTTTGGCTAATTATGAGACAAGGAAAAGGAGGCAGTCTTCTCAGACAAGCACATCAGCAGAGGCGCTAGCAGTAAGAGGCAGGGGTTCACATAGGAAGGGTAAAGATGATCGAGGGAGATCGAAGTTCAGGCCAGGTTATCGAGATCTGAAGAAGAACCAGTGTGCCTTCTTCAGAGAATTAGGGCACTGAAAAGTTGACTGTCCAAAGGCCAAAGGGAAGAAGAAGGAGTTTAAGACTGAGGCAAATCTTGCAAAGGTGGTCAGTACTCAAAGCAGTACCTCACAGGCAGGTGGATCAGACTCGGACTCGTCGGTTTTCTCATTCTCTGTCACTACTCCTATCGTTGGCTACTCAGGAGATAATGAGTGGATATTGGATACTGGTGCTACATACCATGTGTGTCCTAATAGGGATTGGTTTTCTATCTTTGAGAAGCTAGAGGGATGTTCAGTCGTTATGGGCGATGATCATCCATGTATCATGGAAGGTGTAGGAACAATCCAGATCAAGATGTTTGATGGGATGATAAGAGAACTGAAGGAAGTGAGGTATGTTCCTCAACTGAAGAGAAAGCTTATCTCTGTTGGAGCTTTGGAGACATTGGGTCTTGTGGTGTCAATAAAGGAAGGAGTCCTTAAAAATGACCAAAGGCTCGATGGTGGTATTGACGGCCGTTCGCCGGAATAATCTTTACTACTTGAAGGGTAGTACTGTTACAGGGCAAGTGGCGGCTTCTACTGATTCAAATGAAGACTCAACCAGGCTATGGCATATGAGGCTGGGACACGCGGGAGAAAAGTCTTTGCAAGCTCTTGCAAGACAAGGACTACTAAAAGGTGCCGGAACATGCAAGTTGGAATTTTGTGAACATTGTATCATCGAAAATAAGACCAAGGTGAAGTTCGGCACAATAACACATTGCACCAAGGGGATTCTGGATTATGTTCACACTGACGTTTGGGGACCTACTAAGACTGCATCAATTGGAGGTAACCATTACTTTGTGTCGTTTATTGATGATTATTCTAGGCGTTGTTGGGTATATACCATGAGACACAAAGGGGAAGTCCTAGAATTGTTTGTGAAGTAGAAGAAGAATTTGGAGAGAAGTACGAGAAGGAAAATCAAGGTCCTCCGTTCAGATAATGGAGGAGAATATAAGTCTGATCCTTTCCTTTAGCTATGTCTTGATGAGGGCATAGAGAGGCACTTCACAGTGAGGGAAACACCGCAACAGAACAGGGTAGCAGAAAGGATGAATAGGACTTTGCTAGAGAAGGTCCGTTGTATGTTGTCCAATGCCGGTTTATCGAAGAACTTCTGGCTGAGGCTTTGGTATACACTTGCTATCTTGTTAACAGGTTGCTTTCGTCTACGATAGAAGGGAAAACTCCTCTCGAGGTTTGGTCAGGAAAAACAACTGTTGATTATGATTTGCTAAGGGTGTTTGGTTGTCCAGCCTATTATCATGTTAAAAAGATAAGCTAGACCCAAGAGTAAAGAAGGACTTGTTCGTCGGTTTCAAGAAGGGAATCAAAGGATTCAAGATCTGGGATACTATGGACAGGAAGTTTCTTTTCAGCAGGGATGTCACATTTAATGAGGCTTCTATGTTGAAGCCTAAGATCTCTCAGCAGGTGGAGACTAGCAAGACCAAAGATGTATCGCAGCAGGTGGAGAATGATGCTAATCCACTATCTCTAGAAAGTTCAGCATCGGTGAGGATCATACCTAGGGTGACACAAGGTAATGATCAAGCAGATGAGGTAGATGCTGATGATGAAGAGGGTCAAGAACAGATCATGGGTGATGTTCCTGACTTTACTGCAGTTAGAATACCAAGGAGAAACACACGGAAATCAGGTTGGCTCACTACAGATATGGTCGTGGCTTATGCACTTCCAGTCGTTAAGGAGGCTATCCCGTCCACCTTCAGAGAAGCTAAAATCAGTTCAGAATCGAAGATGTACAAAGCAGCCATGGAAGAAGAGATGAAGTCTCTTTACAAGAACAACACTTGGGAACTCACTAGGTTGCCCAAAGGGAAGAAGGCGATAGGCTGTAAGTGGGTGTATGCAAAAAAGCAGGGATCTCTTAATAAAGACATGGTGTGGTACAAGGCCAGATTGGTAGCAAAAGGCTATGCTCAAAGGGAAGGAATTGACTACAATGAGGTATTTTCTCCTATTGTAAAGCATTCGTCAATTCGCATCTTATTGGCTCCGGTGGCACAGTACGAGTTGGACCTTGATCAACTCGATGTAAAGACCGCCTTTCTCTATGGCGATCTGGATGAAGAGATCTACATGTCTCAGCCGACAGGGTTCAAGACTACAGGGAAAGAAGATATGGTGTGTAAGCTGAAGAAGTCACTGTATGGGTTAAAATAGTCTCCTAGACAGTGGTACAAGCAGTTCGACAGTTTCATCAGAGGAAAGAGGTACACACGTAGCCACTATGACCCATGTGTGTATTACAACAAGCTACCGATAAGGGAGTATATCTATTTACTATTGTATGTAGATGATATACTTATTACTTCAAAGTCTAGATCTGCAATTGATACACCGAAGAGGGACTTATCTTCTGAGTTTGAGATGAAGGATCTTGGTGAAGCAAAGAAGGTGCTAGGCATGGAGATTACACGAGACCGAAGGAGTAGCAAGGTGAGCTTAACACAGAAGGGGTATTTGCAAAGGTACTTCAGAGGTTCAACATCGGCAACGATACGAAATCTATAAGTACACCACTGGCTCCTCATTTTAAGTTATCTGCTACTATGTCTCCAAAGACCGTTGAAGAACGTGAGTACATGACTCACGTCCCATATGCTAGCGCAGTTGGTAATCTTATGTATGCTATGGCGTGTACACGACTAGATCTGTCACAAGCTGTCTCTATGGTCAGTAGGTATATGCATGATCCGGGACAAGGTCATTGGGAGGCGGTGAAGTGGATTCTGCGGTACATTAAAGGTACCATAGATGTTGGTCTGGTATTCGAGAAGGAATCCATAGGGAAGCAGGATTGTATCGGGTATGTTGATTCCGATTATGCTGGTGACCTTGACAAATGCCGGTCCACAACAGGGTATGTCTTTACATTATCTCAAGCACCGGTGAGTTGGCGCTCTATTCTACAGTCTACCGTTGCATTATCTATTACAGAGGCTGAGTATATGACCATGACGGAGGCTATGAAGGAGGCAATTTGGCTTCAAGGCTTGCTTGATAACTTGGGGGTTGATCAGGATCTACTGAAGATCAACTGTGACAGTATGAGTGCTATTTATTTAGCCAAGAAGCAGGTGTATCATGCACGGACGAAGCACATCGATGTCAGGTTCCATTTTGTTCAAGAGATTCTCGATGAGGGGGATATTCTGTTGCTGAAGATTCACACAACGGAGAATCCCTTCGACATGCTTACCAAGGTGTGTCAGGAGCAAAGTTTGCACATTGTAAAGCTCTACTCCATATCCTTCATGTTGCATGAGCTTGTTGAAGCTCCTTTGGATGAACTACAGATGGCTTGATCCTTAGGCAGGGTACGTAGGCAACCACACTGGTGCAGCCACTGTCGAGTCGACGGTTCGTATGTTTCAGTTCGGCTCAGATTTGAGAATCTTCACCGAGGTGGAGAATTGTAGGAAGAGAGAGGAAGTCGACGACGACAAGGCAAGGAATCAACAGCAACAGGAAATCAGCAGCAGCAGCAGGTTACGGTCGACCGGACTGGTCGATCGTTGTGCACCAACGTGCACAGGCTGTAGCGGTCGACCAGCCGGTCGACCGCAGAAGGAGAGCGGTCGACCGCCTGGTCGACCGACTGACATTGCCTAACTCTCGGTTAGGCACGGTCGACCGGCACGGTCGACCGGTGCTTGGGTCGGTCGACCACCGACAGTCGTATTCGGACTGTTTTCGGAAAGTTGCTGAATTGAAAATCAGCCCAATAAGGAAACTGATTCCTAGGGTTTCCTTGGGTATATGAGAGAGGCAGAGCTCTCTTCATAGAAAATGTTTGTAATGCTAGCAAAATTGTATTGATTATTAAATCAATAAAAGAAATCTCTCTTCCTTGCCCCGAGGACGTAGGCGAAATTGGCCAAACCTCGTTAAATTCTTGTGTTTGTGTTCTTCTCATTATTTAATTGTTCTTTGCTGTTGGTGGTACTTCTATATTGCATCTTGGCTCAAGGGTTTCCTCTACATGGTTGTTGTATCTGCGTACAACACTTACACCTTAAATACATACTCTCACTTGTGGTATAGATCGATCGTCTGATTACTCGCAGTGAAAAATCTCCTCTAATAAATGGTGCTTTCATTGATATCTGAGTTCTTATACTCAATATCTCTTCCCTGAAGGCCCAAAAAACCTTTATAAAAAAACCTCTTATAGATTGACCATGGCCCCAAGAAAACGAGTAATCAATGGCGCAATATCCAAAGGTAAGGTCGCTGCAACCGCTAGGTGCACGACCCTTTTACCATTCAATGATCAGTCGCATACTACTGAGAACACCAGCTAAGTGTGAGGCAAGCATCTTTAAATAATTTTGGTACCACTCAGGCTTCTCCTCGATGCATGATTCTTCCTCCTCATATGCTTCGGCCTCTTCGACAATTTTTTGCTGCTGCTCCAAGCTAGTCGCTTCTTCTTGCTCTTCGAAATTTGTTTTGGATAACTTGGTGATGAAGAGTTTTTCGCCATAATCCATTCATAAGTTCTATTGAGGCTTTCGAAAGTTCTATTGAAGCTAGTCATGGCTTCCTCCAATTTAGACTTCTTCTCTTGGGGCTGAAAATATTAAGGCTCGAATCTTTGCAAGGACAATTGATAGTTGTTGTAATCCATAGATCTGAAATAAAAGAAAAAAGAATAAAAATTAAGATAAAGATAAATTTTAAATAAAACTAGTATGAAATATTGTTGATATCAATAGGAAACAAACAATCCGCGACAATGATGCTAAAAACTTGATGTGTGAATTGGCAAGTGCACCAATCGTTAACAAGTAATAAAGTAATAATGTAGAGTGTTGAAGTCACAGAGATTGATGTCTATTGAATACCAAACTAATTTATCCTAGTTTTATTTGATCAATTGGTTTAGAAGATGATTGATAATAACTACTAATAATAAACTAAAAGAGTTGGCTTTAATAAGAGAAAAGTGTTAGGGAAATTGATTTCAGCAAATATAATCAGATATAAATTGTGTTTGTGTTAGTGAATTCCTACTATTTATGTTAACAATCGAAAGTCCCTATCCTAACTAGTATCCTCTCTTGAGTAATACTAATTCTATCCTCTAATTCAAGAACCTATAATCTCTCGGTCTAGTAAATTTACAAGTTAGAAGAAGTATTAAGTACGGTGGATCTTTTTATATGATTGCAAAATTTTTATGTTTCAACTTATCAAGTTGTGATTTCTATTCTTATAATGTTATGTTAGGTTATCTCCTTTCGGTCTCAAACTTAACCATCCATATAATTGTTGGCCACCAATTAATAATAAGAAGATTAAGAATAAAACTTACCATGCAAAAGATTAAACTTGAGAAACAAAATAATAAAATAATGCAAAGCAATAATATTATATCGTCATAATATTTAACCTACATCAATGTCCCAACTGTGGAGAATTAGTTCATATTAAAAGAGATGCAAAACATGGTAAATAATATGAACTTCATGAAATAATAAAATTGAAGGAGGAAAATATTAGAAAAACACCAATTTAGGAAACCGTAGATGATGCCTCTTTGTCGTTCTTCTACCTTGATGCGCAGAACTTCTTCTCCAACTTTTATGCGCAGAATTTCTTCTCCAAAAGCCAGAAACTGATCTAATATAAAGTTTATTTTTATGATAAGATGATACAATTATAAGAGATTGTAGCTCTTTACATAGACCTCAGAGTCAATTACAATAAAAAATACATTATGACTTATAATCCAACTTTAATTTAATGTAGGAAATTCAATTCTAAATTAGACTGCAGCAACTTGGCATTGATTGCTAAATATGACTCATCAGATGACTAAATTGAAATTAGTTGTCAACATACATATAGTAGCCCTTTATGTCCTCTTCCTGGAGCATCTTGAATCATCAGAATTAAATTTTTGTAGCGAAGGTGATGATCAAAATATTAAAAGGTGTTCAGTCTGAATCCAAGTCTGAGTCTATCTTTGTTCTCTGTTGAACAGTGTTCGGCTGCTCAGGTGAAAATTTGGCTGGGCAGCCGAAGTTTTGGCTGGTTTGACCTCAAATTTTGGCAGATACTTCTATATATAGTATAGTCTCTATTGAAAAGTTCTTTATATCTTTGGATGTTTGTATCTTGAATATACTGCTGCAATCATCTCTTTAACATCGATTTTCTGCTTTTATATCTCTTTTCTCTAATTTGTGCTCTTGACCTAATTTCTACATAAACATAAAAAATATATGCCGATGCAGTATTAAATGTGTAACAAAAGAGGTATAAAAGTGGTACAAAATATAGATGATAATCACAATTATCACGTACAAGACGAGATTGATAACGAAGGGGTTTCAACAGCGGGAAGGTATTGACTTTACTTAGATTTTTTTCTCCTATTATGAAGTTAACCACTATTAGATCTGTTCTGAGCATTGTGGCAGCAGAAGATTTACATTTAGAGCAGTTGGACGTTAAAACTGTGTTTCTCTATAGTGATTTGGAGGAGGACCTATATAATGCAGTCACAGGGATATATCGTGTTGGATAAGGAGAATTTAGTTTGCAAGCTCAAAAAGTCTTTATAGTTTGAAACAAGCTCCTAGGCAATGGTATATGAAGTTCAATAGATTTATGACTAGTAGTGGATACACGAGACTGCAAGCTGATCATTATTACTATTTCAAGTATTTTGAAAATTCCTACATCATACTTCTTTTGTATATAATGACATGCTTGTTACTGGTTCAAGCATAAAGGAGATTGTGAATCTCAAAGCGTAGTTGGTAAGAGAATTCTCAATAAAAAAAATTGAGTTCTGCGAAGAAGATACTTAGAATAAGGATCAGCAGAGAGAGGAAGAAGACTGTTGAAGTTATCACAAGCAGAGTCCATTGAGAAGGTGCTAAGTAGATTCAACATGATGGATGCTAAATCTTAAACGTCCCATTGGGAGGTCACTTTAAGCTCTCAAAGGTACAATAATCGAAGACTGAAGATGAGAAGACTCTCATATCGAAGGTATCATATGCATCAGCTATGGGCAGCTTGATGTATCCTATGGTCTTTATGATGCCAGATATTGCTCAAGTAGTGGGAGTTGTCAGTAAATACATGAGCATCCCGGGCAGGATCAGTGGAGAGCAGTTAAGTAGATCTTGAGATATCTGAAAGGAAGTTCAGATATGATTTTATGCTATGAAGGCACAGACGTTCGTCTGTTCGGATATATTGATTCTGACTTTGCAGGCGATGTAGACAGTCGGAGGAGTACCCCCTGTAGTTATGTCTTCACGTAGGACAGTGGAGCAGTAAGCTGGGTATCGAGGCTGCAAAAGATAGTTGTCTTGTCTACAACAAAGGCTAAATCTGTTGCTGCGACAGAATCTTATAAGGAATTGATATGACTTAATGATTTTGTTAAAGAGCTTGACAAAGAGCAGGTGAGCCAACCCTTCATTGCACAGTGATAGTCAGAGTGCTGTAGATCTTAACAATAATCCAATCTACAATGGCAAAACCAAGCACATTGATGTGCGGTACTACTTCATTCGCATACTTTAGAAGGATGGTGTGTTGTTATTGGAGAATATACACACAAGTAAGAATCTTTCAGATATGTTGTTCAAGGTGGTCACGATGGAAAAGCTGGAAATCTATTCAGCTTCTACGGGTCTTCAAGGCTGAGGATCTGGAGTAGAGTCACATCAAATTCATCATGATTGAAGAGTTGGTGGAATGAGAGAGAGGGAGAGGGAGAGAGAGAGAGATAAAGAGAGATGGAATGCCATTATTGTGTCACTAATCAGTCTCCAAGTGAGAGATTGTTAAATTGTGGAGCCTAATTATTGCCTTGACGATTTGTCGCCCTATACAGAGTCATTACGCGAATTGACCTATGTGATTAAGTTGTCGTGAGAGTTGGAAGAGGGCAGAGAGCCCCCGGAATAAAATTACTTTGAGAAGTCCCTCTTGCAGATCCCGGAGCGAGGGCGAAGCATTCATGGTAAAGAGGTTAGGTAAGTGATTGGTCGCTAATGTTGCATATTTAATATCATATGTCCATACTTATTATAGAATAAAAGCCTGCATTGTCCTAATTAATTGTTTGATTTATTTGCAGGCCCAATCTTTAAGGAGTTGAAGAGAAATGAGCCCAAAGCCTACCAAAATTCTGAATTAAATCAGAATTAATTCGCACTCAGTAAATCAGGGCAAAATCAAGAGGTTGAAAACCGGTTGAGAAGAATTCTCTCAGAATCGATGGGTTAAAGCCAAGAATCCAAGGCCATTTCGTCAGAATCCGGGAATCAAACGAAGACACCAACTCCAGATAAAGTCAGAAGGATAAACCAGTGTGACCCACCAACAGGGTGTGGCCACCTGGCCACACCCTGGCCGCGGAAACGCGGCAAAAGACGCGTTTCCGCGGCATTGTTAGGGAGTTAGGGGGAGCGTTTGCTCCCCCGACCTCCCCGGGATCCTCCACAATGGGTTTATGCCTATAAAAGGCCAGTATCTGCGCTGAAAAGTGGACGCCAATGCAGAGATAGGTTTAGACTAGTTTTCCATTTTGTAGTTTAGGTTTTTCTTTTTATGTAACTTGTATGTAGCTTAGGTTAGATGATGATTCATGTAAGTAAGAGAGAGAGGCATATGTTGAGAGTGACACCGATGTACCCTCCTCCTTTCTTCCATAGTTTCAAGCAATAAAGGTAACAATTGTTTATGTTCTTCTTTACTTTCATTTTCTTTTGTTTTCGTTTTCCTCTTCTACTTTACCTCGTTTGTTTTTGTTGAGTTTACAAGTGAATTCCAAAGCACAAGTACACCGATGTTATGAGAGTGCCAACGATAGTTCATGAAGACGTTCTCCTCCTCAAAACGTATCACTTCATGCTTGTGCTAGACTTGATGATATAATGCGAACAGGGACTGAGCTCGAGCTTATGATCTATGCGTTGAACGCCTCCAAAGCAAAGGTAGAACAAGCAAAGGTTTCCAAGTAAGTCATAAATCAATCTAGGTAAGTATTCTTCACTCTTCTTTCTTTCTTTTCTTTTATTTCTTAGTTTAGATCACCAACCACCTCTTTCAAATCATTCTCTTTCGACTCACTTGTACATAGTCGCTTTCTTTCGTCGTTTTCTGATTTTTTCCACCTTCTTCATCTCTCACTTTCTTCTTAACTTTAACTATTAACTCTTTTTCTTTTTCTTAACTTTAAAACAAAGAAGAACTCTCGTTTTGTGTTCATAAGATTTCAATAAAGAACGTAAACGCTTCTATCGCAAAACCCTCCTTATGGATCACGACCCGCATAGCCACTTGCTATAGCGGTAAGAATTGAGCACTTGCACATCTTCATTCTAAATCTAAAATACTGTATTTTGTGTGCAGGTTTAGCTTCAATCAAATTTTGGCGCCGTTACCGGGGAGGGTAACGTTTTTATTGAAATCTGAATTTTTATTGAAATTTTTTTAGAACTAAACGAATTTTCTTCTCTGTTGCAGGTTATAGGGCAAGTAAAGAAGGAAATTAAGGTTGCAGTGACATACAAGTGGTCTTGGGCCTCTGCTGTAGAAAACAGAGACCAAGGGCCCTCTGATTTGCCGCGTTTGCGCCGCCAAAGCCGCGGATCTGCGGCAAAGAAGAGTTGACTACTAATAGATTTTGTGCAGGGTTGCTTACTTTGCCAAAAACATAGCTTGCTGCATCTTTATTTCTTATATGCCATCACCATAAACCTGCTAATAAACCAACAGTAAAAAGTTTGTTGAAAAAGTTAAAAAAATTGATTAGACGTTTGCATCTTGGCACGTGTCTTTTCAATTCCTTTATTTTACTGTTGAAGAGTGCTGGAGAAAGGTACGTATGCTTTGCATTTAGCATAGGACTCACTTCTTGGTTGATTTATATCACTTTGAGTGAATCTTACATATCTTGTACACTTGCACAAACTGATCTTAAGGGCACCACCCATTAACAAGATAAGGTGGGGATTTAATCACCCTTCCTTAGCCCAAAAATCAGATTCAAAGCACTCACTAACCCAAGCCTAACTTAAAATGAGTAGACGTTGGCCCTAGGGACATCTCGGACTCAATTAGGAGATTATCCTAAGGGGGAAAGGTGTTGGAATTTGACTCTTGTTAAATCAGTGTCTAGGAAAGGGATTAAGGGCCGAAAGCCCGAAGGTTGGTGGTTATTTAATTAAGGAACGTCTTTGACGGAAAACCTCCCACCAACCTTGCCCTGACCTGGCTGATTAGCTTATGGTCAAAGTCTGCATTGGACCTCCCGTGGACAGTCTAATCAGTTAGGAGTCATCTAGGTCATAGGTCTACCCTAACTTAGGTTAGAATTTTTTTTCTTTTTCTTTGTTTGTTTTTCTTTCTTTTTGTTTGTATTCTATTGTGTGATATGGCTTATAATAATAATTTTTTCAACTTTAATAATAATCTATATTACACATCGAATTCTTTTTCGGATATTACCAACCCGGCATATCATAATTTTAACCAACCTAGTGTGCCGGATTGGTCTTATCCGAATGAATATAACCCATGCCCCCATCGTATGACTATAATTTCCATAACGATTTCAACTCTTCACAGAGTCAGTGGGATTCACCTCCCCCGAGCATAATTATCAACCAACTTGTCCTCCTTCTCCACCTAGTCCATAATATTTTCAAGAGTCATACTCAGTTCCACCCGTCCAAAATAGGAAACCATCAATTCTGGAAATGAGTATGCGTGAGTCCAAACACAAATCCCAAAATCTGATGGACTCACAATTTCACTACCACTTTCAAGACAATTCTTCATCTTTTCATCAAAACAATGAACCTATCAGCTATGAAAAGATGCTTGAAACCATGACTCAGGCTCAAAACACTCGTAATCGTGACATAGATATGATGGTCGAATCTCTACGTTCTCACCGTTGGACCAGTTCTGATGTCACTAACCATTCTGTTAGAGCCGAAGAGTCATGTAGTTTTGGAAATCAAGATTCCATTTCAGAACAACCATTTGAACTTGCCCAAACTCCAATTATGAAAAAGATATTGACAGTTTAGCAAGTTTTCCTTTTCCTGAAATAGAACTTGAAAATGAATATGATCCTGAACCCCAACTTAGTGATTCAATTCTACTTCCTGATTCGATTATGACTCCGGTATCTTCACCTGATTTCGATCTTTTCCCCAAGTCAACGTTGGATCCTGTGCCTATTCATCATGAAATTGAATCCTCCGTCTTTGAGGATCATATTGAACTTGACCAATTATACAATTTTGAAAGTCCTATTGAACTCAATGAGATATGTGACCTAGATTCTTAAATCTGTGATCCAGTTCAACTTTCTGAATCAATATTGACTCTTGTTGTGTTACCAAACTTGAGTAATATTTTAGAGTCAGTTTTGATTCCTCCACCTATCATTCCTGAACTGGAATCACCCATATTAGGTCACATTCCATTGTTGGAAAATACATGTGGACTTGAGTTTCAACTTCTTGACTTGGACCCTATTCCTGAACCAATTTCGACTCTTAAACCTTTACTTGACTTAAGTTACCTTCCTGAGTCGGTATTAGTTCCTGTACTTCCTGAGTCCAAGTCAATCATTCTATCATTTCATACTCCTTTCTGGGACGAGGTGGTTGACAAATTTGACTCCGAAATCAATTATGGAATATGAAAATTAGATGGGGTTAAATATTTAATAAAGATCCTTTATGGATCCATCTTTTTAATGGGTTATATTAGAGAAATTTCTGGTGGGTTCCTCCAAGACCCAAGAAAAGTTGATTGGGCCGCGTTTCGTGGACCAATCAGACCACCACCGGAACCACCACCTTAAGGTAACCATTTTCCTTCCCTTTCTTCTTTTTCATGCATCTATGCATTCATTCATACATTGAGGACAATGCATGAGATAGGTGTGGGGGAGGGTCTAACATAACTTTTCTTTTTCTTTAAAATAAAAAAAAATTAAACATTTTTCTTTACTTTTAAAAACTTTTTGAAAAATAGAAACAATATTTTGACTTATTTTGGTAAGAAATTAAGTTAATTTTAAGGAATAGGAAAATCCAAATTAGGATTTCTTATACTTGATCAAAATAAGATTATTTGTTTGATTTTTAGAGTTAGGAAGATAATTTGTCAAAGTAATTTGGTCTTGATCTTTACCTTGATGAAATATGCACACTTCATACACTTACACACTTAGGGTTCAAAAACAAAGATTCTTATGCCTTATTAAAAAAAAAGTCTAATTATTGATTAGCTAGGTGCTTTGGCCTAAGCAAGCCTTAGTATTTATGCGAAAGATGATTAGATAAGTAATAATATATATATATATATATATATATATATATATATATATATATATATATATATATATATATATATATACAAACAAATCTAATTATTGACTAGCTAGGTGCTTCGGCCTAAGCAAGCCTTAGTATTTATGCGAAAGATGATTAGATAAGAAAAATCCTCTGATTAAGCTGGGTATTTGTGCCTAATAAAGCATAAGTATTCACGCCTAAAAGAGGTTCATATAATAAAATCCTTAGTTTTGTGGCCTTATTTGCTCGAGTCCTTAAGTCCTTGGGGGTGTTTTCTCACCTGGTGCCCTAAGACCGTTTGGTTTGGGAGTCATCGATTAGAGGCTCGTTACATGGGCAGATTAGAAAGCCTAATAGAACTAAGGAATAATATCACCCAAAAAAAAAGGTATATATAAATAAATAAGGCATAAGAGTTAGAGTTCATGAACCCTTAGTCAAAATTTCACATTCACAAGGTGCATATGACTTAGGGTAAAGTAATAGACTAGATGAGAAGTACAATTTGACTCCTTACTTTGATTGATAACAAATTTTTGAATAGAGACTAAGTTTAGGAATGAAAAATTCGGTTTTCCTATAACTTATAGATTGCTTAGATCTTACAATCATATTTCAAATATTTTTCTCTTTCAAATGCTTTTCGAAAATACTAACTCTTTATTTCTCTTTCTTTATGGATTTTGTTGGTGCAATCCGCTGAAAACCCTCACGAGACAAAACTCGTCCTCTAGGGGGAACCTAGAGGTTTAACGGCTTGTTGCACATGCTCAGTGCAATCGCGCGACCTGCGAAAGTGGTCTAATAATCCTTAGTATAGTTTAGTTGTTTTGCTCGAGGACGAGCAAAAGATAGGTATGGGGTGTGATTGGTCGCTAATGTTGCATATTTAATATCATATGTCCATACTTATTATAGAATAAAGCCTGCATTGTCCTAATTAATTGTTTGATTTATTTGCAGGCCCAATCTTTAAGGAGTTGAAGAGAAATGAGCCCAAAGCCCACCAAAATTCTGAATTAAATCAGAATTAATTCGCACTCAGTAAATCAGGGCAAAATCAAGAGGTTGAAAACCGGTTGAGAAGAATCCTCTCAGAATCGATGGGTTAAAGCCAAGAATCCAAGGCCATTTCGTCAGAATCCAGGAATCAAACGAAGACATCAACTCCAGATAAAGTCAGAAGGATAAACCAGTGTGACCCACCAACAGGGTGTGGCCACCTGGCCACACCCTGGCCGCGGATACGCGGCAAAAGCCGCGTTTCCGCGGCATTGTTAGGGAGTTAGGGGGAGCGTTTGCTCCCCCGACCTCCCCGGGATCCTCCACAATGGGTTTATGCCTATAAAAGGCCAGTATCTGCGCTGAAAAGTGGACGCCAATGCAGAGATAGGTTTAGACTAGTTTTCCATTTTGTAGTTTAGGTTTTTCTTTTTATGTAACTTGTATGTAACTTAGGTTAGATGATGATTCATGTAAGTAAGAGAGAGGCATATGTTGAGAGTGACACCGATGTACCCTCCTCCTTTCTTCCATAGTTTCAAGCAATAAAGGTAACAACTGTTTATGTTCTTCTTTACTTTCATTTTCTTTTGTTTTCGTTTTCCTCTTCTACTTTACCTCGTTTGTTTTTGTTGAGTTTACAAGTGAATTCCAAAGCACAAGTACACCGATGTTATGAGAGTGCCAACGATAGTTCATGAAGACGTTCTCCTCCTCAAAACGTATCACTTCATGCTTGTGCTAGACTTGATG
This sequence comes from Agave tequilana, assembly GCA_038442645.1. NCBI lineage: Eukaryota > Viridiplantae > Streptophyta > Magnoliopsida > Asparagales > Asparagaceae > Agave > Agave tequilana. Next base: position 64,947 of record JAVJIF010013458.1, read on the forward strand.
ATATAATGCGAACAGGGACTGAGCTCGAGCTTATGATCTATGCGTTGAACGCCTCCAAAGCAAAGGTAGAACAAGCAAAGGTTTCCAAGTAAGTCATAAATCAATCTAGGTAAGTATTCTTCACTCTTCTTTCTTTCTTTTCTTTTATTTCTTAGTTTAGATCACCAACCACCTCTTCCAAATCATTCTCTTTCGACTCACTTGTACATAGTCGCTTTCTTTCGCCATTTTCTGATTTTTTCCACCTTCTTCATCTCTCACTTTCTTCTTAACTTTAACTATTAACTCTTTTTCTTTTTCTTAACTTTAAACAAAGAAAAACTCTCGTTTTGTGTTCATAAGATTTCAATAAAGAACGTAAACGCTTCTATCGCAAAACCCTCCTTGTGGATCACGACCCGCATATCCACTTGCTATAGCGGTAAGAATTGAGCACTTGCACATGTTCATTCTAAATCTAAAATACTGTATTTTGTGTGCAGGTTTAGCTTCAATCAGTAAGTTCTAAGTTTCAGGTTGCGGGCAAGGTCAGAGTCTCGCTCCAGAGTAGCAGCTTTGTATCACTCCGGATTAGCACTCCGAAGCATCTAAGTGGAGTAGCACTCTGAAGCGACAGTACAAAGTAGCACATCAGATATGCATAGCTGGGAAGCGGTCCAGTCTGGAAGCTTCGTAGCCCATGAAACTTGGGAAAAACTCATCTAACGCTAATGACAGTGCATAACTTAGAGATACAAGTTATGAAATCACCAAAGTACCCTTGACATGTTCCCCAAAACTCACGGGCTACGGAACTTCCAGCTAGACCGCTTCTCCAATATGCATCTCTAAGGTGCTACTCTGCACTGTCGCTTTGTGGTGCTACTCTGCACTATCGCTTCGGCGTGCTCCTCCAGAGTGATCCCAAGATGTTATTCCGAAGCAAGATTCTGACCTTACTCTCAACCTGAAACTCATAACTCGCTCAAGCTCTTTACCATGAGTGTTTCGCTCTCGCTCCAGGATCTGCATGCAAGAGGAACTTCTCAAAGTAATTTTGTTATGGTGGCTCCTCCCTCGTGCCCCCGAGAGCGAGTTCCCTACCCCATCTTCCAACTCTCACGACAGCCCGATTGCGCAAGTCGATCCGCGTACGTAGGGCGACAAATCGTCAAGGCAGTAATTAAGCTTCACAATTTAAAAACAATAAGTTTTCGACGGCCGCCCACAACTCATGCTAATCGATGACATTGCATTTTGCGCATATACCCCAAGGATCCATGGTGTTTTGGCTTCCTCGCTTATGACCCCGCATATAATTTGCCGATGAACTGGCACGAAATCAACAAGTCCGAGTTTCTTCCTCTAAACAGTATTAATGCCTCCAAACAAGCCTACTGACAGGATGCAACACAAGTTCCAGTGTTGTGTGTTTTTTGTGAGGAATCAAGCTCGTAGAATTCTCGTCGAGTCTCGTTTCAAGCAAAACCAAAGTGATTATATTGAAATTATGAACAATGGTCTTGAAATGATGGATTGCAACTTGTTTAGCTACGATTCAGATGTTCCATACTATTATATTCATTACACCGACATAGAAGACAAAACTTTCATCTTAAATGTCCTATTGAGAAGGTGGTAAGGAGGTTTAACATGATGAATGCTAAATCTTAAATGTCCCATTGGGAGGTCACTTTAAGCTCTCGAGGGTACAATAATCGAAGACTAAAGATGAGAAGACTCTCATATTGAAAGTGCCACATGTATCAGCTATGGCAGCTTGATGTATGCTATGGTCTTTATGATGTCAGATATTGTACAAGCAGTGAGAGTTGTCAGCAAATACATGAGCATCCCGGGTAGGAGCAGTGGAGAGCAGTTAAGTTGACCTTGAGATATCTGAAAGGAAGTTCAGATATAGTTTTATGCTATGAAGGCATAGACGTTCGCGAATATATTGATTCTGACTTTGCGGGTGATGTAGACAGTCGGAGGAGTACCTCTGTGGTTATGTCTTCACACGGGACAGTGGAACAGTAAGCTGGGTATCGAGGCTGCAGAAGATAGTTGCCTTGTCTACAACAAAGGCTAAATGTGTTGCTGCGATATAATCTTGCAAGGAGTTGATATGACTTAATGATTTTATGAAAGAGCTTGGCAAGGAGCATGTGAGTCGGCCCTTCACTGCACAGTGATACCCAAAGTGCTATAAATCTCACCAATAATCCAATCTATCATGACAGACCAAGCACATTGATGTGCAGTATTACTTTAGTTGCATACTTTTGAAGGATGGTGTGTTATCATTGGAGAAGATACATATAAGTTAGAATCTTTCAGATATGTTAGTCAAGGTGGTCATGATAGAAAAGCTGAAAATCCATTTAGCTTCTACGAGTCTTCAAGGCTGAGGATCTGGAGTTGAGTCATATCAAATTCACTATAAGTTGAGAGTTGGTGAAGTACAAGAGAGAGAGAGAGAGATGGAGTGCCATTATTGTGTCACTAATCAGTCTCCAAGTGAGAGATTGATAAATTGTGGAGCCTAATTATTACTTTGATGATTTGTTGCCCTACGCAGAGACATTATGCGAATCGACCTGCACGATCAAGCCACCATGAGAGTTGGAAGAAGGCGAGGAGCCCCCAAAACAAAATTACTTTGAGAAGTCCTTGTAGATCCCGAAGCGAGGGCGAAGCATTCCTGGTAAGAGGTTAGGCAAGTTCTGAGTTTCAGGTTGCAGGCAAGGTCGGAGTCTCGCTCCAGATCAGAAGCTTTGTATCACTGCGGAGTAGCACTCCGAAGCATGTAAGTGGAGTAGCACTCCAAAGCGATAGTTCAGAGTAGCACATCAGAGATACATAACAGAGAAGCGGTCAAGTCTGGAAGCTTCGTATCCCATGAAACTTGGGAAAAACTCATCTAACCTTAATCACAATGCATTTCTTTTTATAGAGAAATTTAGGCTTATAAGTTATGAAATCACCAAATTGTCCTTGACATTTTCCCCAAAATTCACGGGCTACGAAACTTCCAGCTAGATCGCTTCTCCAATATGCATCTCCAAGGTGCTACTCTGCACTATCGCTTCGAAGTGCTTCTCTAGAGTGATACCAAGATGTTACTCCAGAGCGGGACTCTGGCCTTTCCCTCAACCTGAAATTCAGAATTCGCTCAAGCTCTTTACCATGAGTGCTTTGCCCTCGCTCCAGGATCTGCACGCAAGAGGGGCTTCTCAAAGTAATTTTGTTCTGGTGGCTCCTCCCCCATGCCCCCGAGAGCGAGCTCCCTGCCCCCTCTTCTAACTCCCATGACGGCCCGATCGCGCAAGTTGATCCGCGTACGTAGGGTGACAAATCGTCAAGGCAATAATTAAGCTCCACAACTTAAAAACAATAAATTTTCGGCGGCCGCCCACAACTCATGCTGATGGATGGCTTTGCATTTTGCGTATATACCCCAAGGATCCATGGTATTTTGCCTTCCTCGCTTATGACCCCGCATATAAGTTGCCGGTTAACCGGCACGAAATGAACCAGGCCGAGTTTCTTCCGCTAAAGGGCATTAATGCCTCCAAACAAGCCTACTGACAGGATGCAACATGAGTTCCAGTGCAGTGCGTGTTTGTGAGGAGTCGAGCTCATAGAATTCTCGTCGAGTCTCGTTTCAAGCAAAACCATAATGTCCATTTTGAAATTACGGACAATGGTCTTGAATTGATTGATTGCAACTCGTTTAGCTGCGGCTCAGATGTTCCATACTATTATATTCATTACACCGACATAGAAGATAGAACTTCCATCGACAACGACACATCACTCTCCGAAGTACCTCCTCCCTCACGGAGCTCTCCATCTACCGCAAGCTCCGCCAGTAACATTCTCATCTTCTTAAGGAAGCATTAATGAGACCAGCAAGGGGACGATGCCCATGGGTATGTTGCACATCCGTCTCTTGTAGTATTTCGAGTTTTTCTTCTCCAAAGTCAGTCGGCTAATCAAGCTTCCCAGCCACGTTGTACACTGTCGCAAGCAGACCATTAGGATTTTTCATGACATTGACAACTAGAGGCCCACTTGCAGACGTGACCTGCTCCACAACATTATGCTTCTTGCGACCCTCGGTCGCGGATAGCTTCACAACGTCATTCTCTTTTATTGGACTGCCTGACACCATTGTTGAAATGGGCCCTCTGAGATGTTACCTTTGCGAGATTCAAACTGGCTAGTCCCCGAGCCTCCGCCATCCATTCATTTCTCGAGAAGGGGTTATTTGAGACGTCACATTGTGCTGCCCCTTCTTGTTTGTTGCCGGCTCCATTGAGCTCTTTGCTGAACTCAATCCTCCTTTGAGATTAGCATGGCCACCTGCACTCATCTCTTTTCGGCCCATGCCATCCTTCGCTGGAGCATCTGCCATCCTTTGTCGGAGCATGCCCAACCCCTCCAACCCCAACCCCACCCCCAACAAAGCTTTGGTCTACCCCTTCATTTGAGCCTTAGGGGCCCTATCCCGCTTCACAACCTTCCACCCATCATCATGCAGTGATGCATTAGATTTGCTGAGGCTCGGTCCATCTTTAGAAATGCCCAAAGCCGGCCCATCACACAGCTGCATGGTAGCCTTACCGTGCTACGACCCATCAGGATTTGCCTTTGGATTAGTCGTTGCTGGAACATGGCCATGCCGCCATGCAGTGTCGGCTACGCCTACGGCAAGTCTTCAGTCCTCCCCTCTCTCTTGTAACAGTCCCCTCCACCAGCATCCAAGGCCCGAAGTCACGTCTCTCCTTCGCAATCACACCCTCCTCGTCCATTGAGTTTGTCGCCATGGCAGAATCACCGTCCCCCGGGTAGCTCCGCCTTTTAGCTCCCGAACACTTCAATTCAAAGTGCCCGAATTCGTCACAATTGAAACAAACTTCTGATATATTTTCACACATGAAGTATTGTGAAAAAGAACGGTCTTGCCTCCCCACATTGATGCCTGGAACCAATGTGAGGAGAGAGTGTAAAATCTTATTGGTAGAGTTTTTTAACTCATTAGAGAAGATAACCCAGACTTATGGAGTTCAATAGCGTGCCCAAGACTCGTAGAAGACCCTAGTACTGCCAAAGACAGAGGCTCGGTCAACCGCCCGGTCAGCCGACCATGCACAGAAGTGCACAAAAGAGAGGTATATAGCGGTCGACCACCCGATTGACCACTCGGTCGACCGCCCAGAGGGAGCACCGCAGCAGAAGACAGTCAGTTGACCGTCATGTTGATTGTCCAGAACGTGATTTTGGCTCTGCACAATTAGCAGTCGACTGCCCGGTCGACCGGTCAAAGCGCAAACTTAAGCCTGCACAGAGAGCGACCGACCGCACGATGGATCTAAGTGATTTCCTATTTGGATTATGGATTTGTTTCTGATCCAAATTCTAGTTTGTTGGTTTCCTTTTCTTTGTGGATTCTCAAGCTATATAAAGTGCGGTATAGTCCTCAGTATTAATAACCTAAATTGATTGATTGATAAGATCTCTCTCCCCGTCTACCCCGAGGACATAGGTAATTGCCGAACCTCGTTAAATCTGTGTTTTTCTCGCTTTCTTTCTCTCTTTTTTGTTCTTGCCAATTGTGACTATTCCACGACAATACTCTTGTGTTTATACGTAGACCTCCAAGGGGTCCCTAACAAGTAGAATTAGAGCTTTTTTGGTTTTCAATGGGGAGTTTCGTTTGGGTGGAGCAAATTGCTTTGGAAACTGTTCGATGGTTTCGTTTGGAGATAAAGATTTGATCTTTATCTAATTAGATTTGTTTTCACTAATTGTTTTCACATTACTTTGTTTTTATCTACTGGAGGAGATGATTAGGAATAGTCAACCCTCGGTGAATACCATAAATAGTCATTCGTCAAAGATTGATATGGTGAAATTTGACGGCACAAATAATTTTGACATGTGAAAATGTGAGGTGATAGACGCGCTGACGCATCAAACCTCGAAGATTAGCTACATTTGGACGAAAAAGCTAGAGGAAACTTCTAAAAAGAACTGGGACAAGATGAATAGGATGGCGTGTAGTATCATAAGATCTTGCTTAACATAAGATATCAAGTATCGTGTGATGACCAATACTTCAGTGAAGAAGATATGGGAGATCCTAGAGGGCAAGTACTTGACCAAGAGTATAGAGAATCGCTTGCAACTGAAGAGGATGATTTATCGCTTTCAATTGAAGAAAGGTCTCTCGATTAGTGAACACATGAATAGCTACATGAAGCTTCTTGCATATTTAGCCAACATGAATGTGGTGATCGAGGAGGAGGATAAGACGTTGATTCTTTTGAGTTCTCTTTCTGATGAGGACTATGAGACTTTTGTTCTCACACTAGTCAACGATAAATAATCTTTTAGCTATAATGAAGTTTCTTCTAATCTTGTAAATCATGATTAAGAAGGAAGGACAAAGAGTCCTCCAATAGTACATCAGCAGAAGCATTGACGGTTAAGGCAGGAGTTTCAGTCCGAAGGGCAAAGGTGATCGTGGGAGATCGAAGCCCAGAGGTAGTTTCAGGGATCCCAAGAAGAACCAGTGTGGCTTTTACAAAGAGTTAGGGCACTGGAAGGTTAATTGTCCAAGATCAAGAATAAGAAAAAGGAGTCGAAGCTCGAGGCAAATCTCGCACTGGCAATCAGTACACAAGCTGGCGGTACTTCACAGGCAAGTGAATGGGATTCAGACTCATCGGTATTGTTATTCTCAATCACCACTCCTACTGTTGACTGCTCAGGTGATTCTGAGTGGATATTAGATACACGTGTTACTTATCACATGTGTCCTAGTAGAGATTAGTTTTCTAGCTTCGAAAAACTAGATGGTTGTTCTGTCGTCATAGGTAATGATCGTCCATGTAACATGAAAGAGATGGTACAGTCCTTATCAAGATGTTTGATGGGATGGTGTAGGAATTGAAGAAAGTGAGATATGTACCTCAATTGAAAGAAAAAAATTGTCTCAGTTGGTGCCTTAGAAGCATTGGTCTAGAGATATCTGGTAGAGACAGTATTCTCAAGATTCTTAGATGCTTGATGGTTGTGATGAAGGGCATCTGATGCAATAACCTCTATTACTTTAAGGGTAATAAGGTTACAAGGCAAGTGGTGACTTTTATTTGTTCAGATGATGATTGTACCCGGCTATGGCACATGAGGCTCGGACGTACAGATGAAAAGTCTTTGTAAGCTTTAGCAAAGAAATTCACATAAGCCCAGTTGGCTCACTATAAATATAATTGTGGCCTATGCTCTTTCAGTCATTGAAAAGGTGATTCCGTCTACATATAGGAAAGCTGAAATCAGTTTGGAGTTGAAGGTGTGGAAGGATGCCATGAAGGAAGAGATGAACTCTCTTCACAAGAATGACACTTGGGAATTGACATAATTGCCCAAGGGAAAGAAGCCTATTAGTTATAAGTGGGTGTTCAAAAAGAAATAAGGATCTATGAATGGTGATATTATATGCTACAAGACCAGATTGGTGCTAAAGACTACACACGGCGAGAAGGTATTGGCTACAATGAGGTATTCTCACCTGTTGTAAAGCACTCATCAATTTCAGTACGAGTTGGAGCTTGATCAGCTAGATATAAAGATCGCTTTTCTCTATGACGATCTTAATGAGAAGACCTTTATGTCTCAGCCTATGGGATTCAATACTACAGAAAAAGGGAATATGGTGTACAACTTGAAGACATCACTTTATGAACTAAAATAATTTCCCAAGCAGTAGTACAAGCATTTTGACAGCTTCATAAGAGGCAAGAGATACAAACGAAGCCATTATGACCCATGCGTACTACAACAAGCTATCGGGTAGATAGTCTGTTTATCTGCTGTTATATATAGATGATACGCTCATTCTTCTAGAAGTAAATTTGCGATTGATTAATTGAAGAAAGACTTGTCTTCCGACTTTTAGATGAAGGATTGATTATTCACGTGCATAGTATATTTCTTGTTACATTTTCATATTTATTATTATTTAAAACTCTGCTATTTAATGGTTTTAATGTCTAGTGGTGTGCAGGTATAATTAATAGAGAAAGAGAAAAATAGACCAAATTATCCTAATTAATTAGAGGTAAAATTATCTATCTTAAGCAATCAATGGAAATTCATTTGAATCCATAGGTTTAGAAGAAAATCTATCTGAAGAAACGGAATATCTCAACAGGAGAGATCACGCGCTCAAAGCGCTGATCCAATGGCCACTACCCTGCCGCGAAAATACGGCTTTGGCCGCATTTCCACGACTTGGTTAAGGCTGTTGGGTCAGTGGATTTTCTCTTATCTTCACACGCTTATCCTACTGCTTCTCCTCCTATAAATACCACACCATACAGAGCAGAGAGACATACAGAAGAATAGGATTAAGTTTTTGCTTTATTCTTAAAATTAGGATCTTTGTTACTAGTTGCAAGTATTATAATTTTCATTTATTGTTTTCATTCTAGCTTAGTCCAGCTACAAGTAAGAGAGAGAAAGAGTGTTGTAATCAAAAATTGAAGTGCCATCAATAAAAAATTCAAGGCTTTGTTTCATCTCCACTTTCGAGTATGTTGTGCTTAATTTAGGGTCTGTTTGGTTATCGTAATTGGACGTAATTCGTAAGTCATAATTGGTAAATTCTTTTACGGTTGTAAATGAGTTACATGCATGTAAGTTTTACGGTGTTTGGTTGGTAATATAAAGTTGTAAGTGGAAAAGTGTATTGTATTTTACGGTATTTTTTTGTCTTAATGTGTAAGTCATAAGTGCAAAAATTGACCACAAAATTAACTATTTGGGGATTTAACATTTTTTATTATTGCAAATAGATATTAAAAATGTTAAATATTAAAAACATAAAAAAATAATACAAATTTGCATGACCACAAAATTAACTGTAAGTGGGTTATAAGTGAGTGGTAATTGGGTTGCAAGTGAGTAGTAATTGAGTTGCGTAAGTCTTTTATTAATTACGGTCCAAACAAACACCGTAGTTGTAATTGGGTTGTAAGTCATTTATGAATTACCACCTTTTATTGCTTTTACGTCCAAACAAATAACCCTTTATAATAGTTGTTTTTCCCTATGAGTAGCTAAATCTATCTTTTCTGGGCTCACTAATCCCTCTTCTCTATTTTTACTCTTGATCGGTTTTATGAAAAATACCCAATTGAGTCATTTGATTGCCTAAGTCCAAGCCTTGCATTTTGCGAGTGTTCTTGAAGACACATGAGGATGGGTAATGATTTTTGAACTAACATTATGAAGTTAATTCTTAAACTTGTTTTTATTCCATGCTTGCTTGTTTGGCTTATGGTTTAACATTCAACTTAAGAACAATTTCAAAACTTAGTTAAATTTTCAAAATCTATCTTATTTGTTTTAATTGAATTCTCTTGAACTACAAGATTGAACTTTTTGTCTATGATCACATTGTTAATTTTCAAGAGAAGAATATAGAGTTGAGAAAAAGATTAGTGAGCCCGGATCTTTCTCTTTATAAAAGAAAACAATCTCTCTTTTTTCAGAACAAACCAACTCTCAATCACACCATCTTCTTTTTATTTTCTTTCAAAAACTTACGCTAAACTTGTTTTCGAAACAAAGACATTGAAACGCTTTCATCACATCTCTCCTCATGGACACGACTCGTTAGCCCTAAGCTACACAATACTCTTTACTTCAATCATCACACGATTTCTGCTTCTTTTCTTAAACTTGAATTGGTATTTGGAATTGCTCGGTATAAACCAGAACAAATTTTGGTGTCGTTGCAGGGGAGAGAATGGTATTTTGTGAGATTTAACAAGTTTTGTGCTCTTTTTTTGGGTTAGGAACTCATTTGGAGAAATTGTGCACTACAGAAGGAGATTTGCCACTGTTCCTCTGCTCAAGAAAGCAAAGAATAGAAGCTTACAAAATAGCCGCATTTACCCTATTTTTGTTGCGTTTTTGCAGCTAAATATCGGACTAATAAAAAAATCTTTTTTGCAGGTCATATTGCATAGCAAATTTAAGCCTTCTGAAATTGTTAGTTTTTCTTTTTGATTGATTCTGAACACTATTTTAAATCCAACAGTTACCGGTTATTGAAATTGCTTGAAAATGTTTAGATTTGTATTCTAAGCATTTGTCTAATTACGTTTCATTTCAATTACTATTAAAGAGTGCTGGAAAAAGGTACGTTTACATAGCATCTATCTTAGAAAACATTCTTTGGTAATTTACTTGCTTTTTGAGTGTTATTTTGCTATATTCTTGCGCACTTGCACAAAAATATCTTAAGGGCAAAACCCAAAACAGAAAAGATGGGGGCGTCATTACCCTTTCTTAGTCCACAAATCATCTCCAACGTACTCACAACCTAGGCCTAAGTTAAAATCTAATAGACATTGGCCTTAGGGACATCTCGGACTCACTAGGAGATTGACCTAAGGAGGAAGTTATTAGAATTTGACTCTAGTCAAATTGGTGTCAAGGTAGGGGATTAAGTGGTGAAACCTCGAAGAATAGTGGTTTGACATAATTAGACCCGTTGCTCTAAGTACGGATACCTCCCACTGATCTTGTCATCTACCTGGCTGATTAACTTATAGTCAGAATGCTGCAATATACCTCCCCCGGACAGTCAACAGTTAGGAGTCGTCTAAGTCTAAGTTTACTTTAGAATAGGTTTGGTTGCTTTTTTTTTTTTTTTAACTGATCGGTGAACTTGTTTGTGATATTGATTGTGCATGTCAGCTTGGTCATAGACCCAAACACATCTAGATTAACCAAAAGCAGTTCACCGCCAAAACCAGATCCGGCAATGGATCTACTAACATCTTTGAAACCATTAGGACATCCCTTCCATTTTGCATTTGGCTCCCAGAAGTCATTGCAACACTTTCGAACTCAAGCTATAATTCATCAACACTCTCCCAAAGTTTCATGGTCTAGAGTCCGAGAATGCGTACTTCTTCATAAGAGAATTTGAGAAAGTATGCCATATGATGAGAATAAAAGTACACATAAAAGGGGGTGAATAGGTGTTGTGCTAATCTAAGACAAATGATGCGGATTAAAAGCTTAATTGCTAGCACACTATGTGTAAGAAAGAGTGAGCCCGAATTTTCCGTGAAGGGCTCTGGAGCTACTCCTCGAGATTTCTCTAAACTAAGAGTTGAGGTGCTTCAATAGCTCTCTTGGTTGAACACAAGTGTGGACACACCAACTATATCTCGCATGTATATGAATATGAACAATGTAAAGTAATGCAAGATATGAGAGAGAGAGAGTTGAGAGAAAGTAGATCAAATGCAAACACAGTGATATGTTTCGAGATTCGAGCCACTACTCTACATTTCTGCCTTCACACAAAAGGATTTTCACTATATTCATGCATGACCTTCTACAAAGGGACCTCCACTGAGGAATTACAACTCAACACTGGGAGTACACAACTCCTCTCTCAAATACAACCATCTCTACACAAGAGGGAAGGCACAAATCTTAGCACAAAGTAAAGAAGAAATAAAACTTAGTGATCCAATGATTATAAACACTCTTGGTGATCTCAAAGGATCACAAACAATTTTCCTCACAATACAAAGATCCTAAAGATAGATTTGAATTGAATAGCTCAAATATGTGAGAAATTAAAGTGTTTGAAAAGTAAACAACAAAGAAAATACTTGAGAAAAACTTCTTGATAAATGTAAGAAATGAAGAACAAAATAGAATTCTCAAAACTTGTATTTCTTTGATTTTTTCAAAACTTTGAAAACAAATAAAGATAGAGAATTTTTTCACAAAAACGCATTTGAAAACTTTATTAAAATACTTGAGAAGGTGGAAAAAATTGCTCTTGAAAATCTTATTGAAAACAGGCCAAGGGAACCCATATTTATAGGGTCTCCAAAATATAGCCGTTAGGGTCCAGAACCAGGCCAAATGGCCTGTCGGTCGATCGTACAGTCGACCGGCCAACAGTCAGATTTCTGACCGTTGGGGTTGTCGGTCGACCGCTCCCAAGGTAAGCCTATCAGTGGACCGCCCGGACGACCGTGACAAAAACCAGAGAGCTCCCTCTCTGGGTCGGTCGACCGTGGCTAATCTAGAGAGCAGACTCTCTGAATCGGTCGACCGCTAAAGCCTGTGCACATCTGTGCACATCGGTCGACCGACCTTGGCTTCGGTTGACTGTTAGCAACCCAAAACTAGGGTTTATAGGTTATGAAACGTGGTCTTTTAAATACCTATAAATTCGCATAAAATCCACAAAAATTAGTTCATGTAAATATTTGAAGTACAAATATTTGTGATCAAAAATCAACACATATTACATACTATTTCAACTATTTTTGAGGTATAGAAATTTAGTCTTAAACTGAAAACGGTATCCAAAACTTTAATTTGAAATGAAAAATCGTTTTCTCCGAAACTTGTATAAATACAAAAATAAGATATAGAAACACATTTTGAAGCATAGTGTGCATGGATAGAATCCAATACATATATAAATAATATATCCATATTTTTGACAATAAATCCAAAATAAGTTTTGATAAAAACTTAAAACACATGAAGTAGAATTATCAAAATAAGTTTTTCTACAATATGAAACAATAATGTATATGGATGAAATTCAACATACATATAAACCATGTAAACTTGTTTTGATTCTATCTAGTCATGATAACCATATATATATTCTTGAAAATTAAAAACGGTTAAACCAAAACCAAAACTTTTGAACTTTTTTGTGTGTGTATACTTGAGCATATCAAGATTTAATCTATCCTTACACAAGATCTAAACAAAATTAAAACAAATCTAGACCAAAATTTTCTTATCGATCTTCTTCTCTAAGATGACTCGATCCAAACACGATCCAAAGAACTTGACTCCATCTCGAGTACTAGATGCGATCTTGACGCGTGAGCTCTTGAATCAACACGTGTTAGTTTCAAAACTCGACTTCGAATTCTTTGTTGAAGCTAAACACCTACTAAGATCTTGATCAGCATCTGAAATGTATTAAACACAAGATTATTAGTAACTTAACTTGATAAGTTAGTCATCATCAAAACTAAGGTGAAGGGCCTTTGGGCCAACAATCTCCCCCTTTTTAATAATGATAAAACTTATGAGGTTATATATGCATTGATTAAGGATAGGAAGCTTCCTTTTAACTCATGTATATCAAATAAACAAATAGATATTCAACGTAAATTCATTTACCGATAAAAAATATGCAATAAGAATCATAAAACATATGTATATATGCATAAACAATTAATAAAATAATGCACATATAAACACTACATTTCTCTGCCCCTTTTTATCAATCATCAACAAAGGGGTGAGGAAAAACAAACAATACTAACAAAAACATATTTTAAAATAAAATTTTTATACCAATAAAAATTATCAATTTGAAGGAAAGCAATTGAAAGACAATCAATCTTTTACCAATTGAAATGAAAAATAAATCTTTTTACCAATTGATACCAATAGAAAGAAATGATATCAATTGAAAGTAAAGACCAAAATTTTAGGTAAACACTAAAATCATTTTGCAATAAAGATACTAATTTTGAGAATAATACTAATTGAAGATTATTGATACCAATATTGAAAATGTTAGCATTTTCCAAAACAAACTATTTTTCTTCATAAAAAATGGGAGTAAGATACCAATTGAAAAATAAAACTAATTAAAAGATAAATCAAGAATTTTTCTCCTTCTTTATGAAATACCAATAAAACTAATGCATAAGCTTGTAAAGATACCAATTATCATTAAGAATTAAATCAAGATCAGTATGAAAATAATTTGTGCTAAAAATATATGGTCATATATGTTTTATAGCACAAGAAAAATATCTATATGTTTGATCAGAGCAATATGATATCAATTGAAATATGATGCATACATATATAAAAAACAAGTATGAGTATATAAAAATCAATTTTCATGATAAGAAAGTGTATAACTCATAGCTACCTCCCTTTTATGCATATATTTAAAAAGATTTTCAATAAGGGTATGCAAGACATGATCGCCCATCCAACCGCCCTTAGAAGGTAGGGATTTTCAAAAATATGATTTGAAAATATTTTAACATATTTAAAAACTCTACTAATTGAAAAATAAAGACTAGTTTAAGGATTATTTTAAAAATTAGTACTAAATCCTTCAAGCAAGAAATAAAATAAATATATATTTATAATATATGAAAATTACTTGAGAATCGACACTCAAAAATTTATGAACCACATATAGGCTCATGGATCAAAACCATGAGTAAACAAAAGGTATAAAGTGAGCAAGAATCATGTAAGAAACATATACATAGAAATAAATCAATGAAGCTTAATGAAATTCCTTACTCAAGAACATCAAACACTAAAAATTTTTTTTTACCAAAACTAAACAAACTTCAAGATATATGTATATTTTGTCAAAACTAAAGGCATACATATTTATCTCAAACATAAGCGAGTCCATAAAAGTTTATTGCATGAAGGTAAGTGAATCAAGGATAGAATATGTGCATCTAATAGTTTTGACAAAATTTATATATATGAAGCTAAACACAAGACATGTACAAAAATAAAGAGTACAAGTATAAATGTAAGAATCATCAAAACTAAGTTATACAAGTACATCTAATGAGTATACATGAGCATTAAGGCACTCAAACATAAGAATCAAGTATAGCTCATTACTTGTGCAAGTATAAACACAAGTGTTAATAAAAACTTACATCCAAACATGTAATCAAAATATGAAGTACAAAAATATCAAACACGAAAGTAATCATTAGTGTAACAAGTGTTATTAGAATTAGGATATACATAATAGCTAAACTATAGTGAGAACACAAAAGCATGAATTCATATGAACATGAGTGTATCTGAAATATTATCTACGTATATCACAAGTCTAATAGCTATTGCATTTAACATAATGAACATGAAAAATATGACATGATAAAATCATCAATATAAAAGCATGTGAACTAAAATTGGAGTTAGAGATAGTTATCAAAACTAAGGAAATAATCTTTAAGTCTCCAAACCATGATGGTCCTCCCAGCTAACATCCCTTGAAAGTAATGCATCCATAAATGATCTTTTAGTTCGAAACCCATCCACGATCAAGGCACCCACACTCTTACGTCTTGTGAGAGCCCACACCTGCATCAAATACAATAGGAGGTATCTACACTTTTTTGGGTCCTCCGAGGTTAGCACCTTTTCTAACCCAAACATATTTATTTACAAAATTTGAATCATGTATTCTATCATAACAAAATTTTGCAAGGTGGCCCATACGATCACAATGTGTACAAGTGTACACATTAGCATACATTGAGTCATGTGTGTAATCATGATGAGCATGTGTATACCATGATGGGTGTGCATGCATATGTGGAGCATGTTTCTTGCGAAACATGGATTCCAACCGTATATGGTTCATGGCACATTGCTCAAAGTGGAGTCAAAACAATTTACATTCTTCTTTAAAGCATGAATATCCTTATCAATAGTGAAAGAAAAAGTGTAGCAAGCAATAGAAACAAAATTCTTTTTTACTTTGAAAATAGGAATAAAAATCTTTTCTTTTTGAACCAAAGTGGTTTTCAAAGAATCCTTTTCTTTTGGAAAACATTCTAATTTCTTGGTATTCAAAATAATTTTATTTTTCAAAAATCATTCTCTCTTAAAATAAATCCAAGTTTTGAAGATAAAATATCATTGCTCTTCAAAATAGTATTAAAATTATTTTTATTCTTTAAAATTTTATTTTCTTTTAAAGTAAGATCAAGTTGGATTTTCAATGAATCCCTTTCATTTGAAACCTCAACCTTTTCTTGTAAAACCAAATCAAGTTTTGGGAATAAATTTTTATTTTCTTCTTCAATTCAAAACTTTTGCTTTTCAAAAGTTTGTATTTTGAAAGCAAGTTTTCACAAAATTTAGAAAGCTCTTCATTTAAAGCATGGGCATCCATACTACTATCATGATCATAAAAAAAAGTGCTTGCACTATCATCTAGATAAGATTCTGAAATTACCTTAAGGGAATCATTTCCTTGGATCATATAGCAAGTTGCTCGGACTCATCCACAATGGCTCCTCTCTCCACATAATTTGTCGTTTGTTGCTCAGGAGAGGTCATTGTGTTCCATACTGCAAAAGCAGAATCACAATGAGAAATCATACATAAATAATCTTTACTAAGTGATTGCTTAAGTGCTATCAATGCTTGTGCGTTAGCCTCTATATGCTTGCCCTTACTAATATAAGAGCTTTTAGTTGTGGTAAGATAAATATGTAAACCTAGGGCTTTGAGGTATGAACACATTTTAAATTTTCATATGTCAATGCTGGAAACATCATACATGAGAGGGGCAAGAAAATTCATGAACGTAAACTAAATGTGTGCAAAGCAAATCTAGATTAGCAATCCAAGGATCACACTCTTAGGTGGTTAAACCGAATATCAGGATCGTAGGCTCTGATACCAATTGAAAATACACCTAAAGGAGGGTGAATAGGTGTAGTGCTAATCTAAGACAAATGATACAGAATTAAAAGCTTAATTGCTAACACACTATGTGTAATCAAGAGTGAGCCCGAATTCTCCGTGAATGGCTCTGGACCTACTCCTCGAGATTCCTCAAAACTAAGAGTTGAGGTGCTTCAATAGCTCTCTTGGTTGAACACAAGTGTGGACGCACAAACTATATCTAGCATGTATATGAATATGAACAATGTAAAGTAATGCAAGATATGAGAGAGAATTGAGAGAAAGTAGATCAAACGCAAACATAGTGATATGTTTTGAGGTTTGAGCCACTGCTCTACGTCCCCACCTTCACACAGAAGGATTTTCACTATGTTCACACATGACCTTTCACAAAGGAACCTCCAGTGAGAAATTACAACTCAACACCGGGAGTACACAATTCCTCTCTCAAACACAATCACCACTATATAAGAGGGAAGATACAAAGCTTAGCACAAAGTAAAGAAGAAATAAAACTTAGTGATCTAATGATCACAAACACTCTAGGTGATCTCAAAGGATCACAAATAATTTTTCTCACAATACATTGATCCTAAAAATAGATTTAAATTGAATAGCTCAAGTATGTGAGAAATCAAAGTGTTTGAAAAGTAAAAAAACAAAGAAAATACTTGGGAAAAACTTCTTGATAAATGTAAGAAATGAAGAACAAAATAGAATTCTCAAAACTTGTATTTCTTTGATTTTTTCAAAACTTTGAAAACAAATAAAGATAGAGAATTTTGGCACAAAAACTCTTTAAAAACTTTGTAAAAACTTTTGAGAAGGTGAAAAAAATTGCTCTTGAAAATCCTTTTGAAAACTGGCCAAGAGAACACATATATATAGGGTCTCCAAAATATAGCCGTTGGGGTCCAGAACCAGGCCAGAATGGCTTATTGGTCGATCGCCCGATCGACCGGCTAACGGTCAGATTTTTGATCGTTGGGGTTGTCGGTCGACCGGTTGGTCGACCGCCCCTAAGGCTAAGCCTATCGGTCGATCGCCCGGTCGATCGTGTTAAAAACCAGAGAGCTCCCTCTCTCAGTCAGTCGACCGCTCGGTCGATCGGGGCCAAATTCAGAGAGCAAACTCTCTAGATCTGTCGACCGTTGAAGCTTATGCACATCTGTGCACGTCGGTCGACCGGTCGGTCTACTGATCTTGGCTTCAGTCAACCGGTCGGTCGACCGTTAGCAGCCCAAAATTAGGGTTTATTGGTTATGAAATGTGGTCTTTTAAATACCTATAAATTCTCATAAAATCACATAAAATACACTCATAGATTTTCTTGCCTCTCCCATGTATGATATTTTCAACATTGACATGTGAAAATTTAAGATGAATACTTACCTTAAAGCCCAAGGATTACGTGCCACCACCAAGAAATCTTATCTTCGTAATGACAAGCACATAGAGGCTAATGCACAAGCCATAGGGCACTAAAGCGTACACTAAGTAAAGAATATCTTTTTTTGATTTCCAATTGTGATTCCGTTTTTGCAGTGTGGAACACATTGACCTCTCTCAAAGAACAAGCTTCACATATTTTGGAGAGAGAGGCCATCGGGTATGAATCCGAGCTAACGTGCTACATGGTCTAAAGGGAATGACTCTCTTGAGGCAAATTCGGATACCTATCTTGATGATTATGCTATTTCTTTAAATGATCATGATAATATGGATGCACATGTATTGAATGGAGAACTTTCATTGTTTTTGTGAAGATTTGCTTTCAAAATATAAAGTTTTGAAAGAGAAAAGTTTTTATTTAAAAGAAGAAAATAAAAACTTATTTTCAAAACTCAACATGATTTTACAAGAGAGGGTTGAGATTTCAAGTGAAAGGGATTCTTGAAAACCCAACTTAACCTTGCTTTAAAAGAAAATGAAATTTTGAAGAATAAAAATGATTTTGATGTTGTTTTGAAGAAAATGATGTTTTGTCTTCTAAGCTCGATTTTGTTTTAAAAGAGAACGATTTCTTAAAAAATAAAATTGTTTTGATTTTCAAGGAATTAGATTATATTTAAAAATAAAAAGATCCTTTGAAAAATGATTTTGCTTTCCATTCTTTATGATTCTATTGTTATACCTCTTAGTGATAAGAATGCATGCTCCACATCTTCTTCAAGTATTGATAATGATATTTGCATATTGAAAAAGAGTGTCGATTGATTAGGCTTCACTTTGAGCTAATGTGCTATGAACCACACAACATTGAAATTCATGTTTCACAAAAAATTGCTCCATATATGCATGCACACCCTTCATGGCATACACATGCTCGTCATGCTCACCCCCATGATTCTATGTATGCTAGTGTGCACACTTGTACACATTGTGGTCGCAAGGGCCACTTTGTAAAGTTTTGCTATGATGGATTAAATGATTCTAATTTTGCAAGTAAGTATGTTTGGGTTAGAAAAGGTGCTAACTCCCATGGACCCAGAAAGTGTGGGTATCAAATCCACTCCTATTATATTTGATATAGGTGTAAGCTCTCACACGACATGAGAGTAGTGGTGCCTTGATGGTGGATGCGTTTCGAGCCAAATGATAATAATTTTGGATGCATCACTTTCAAGAGAAGTTTAGGTGAGAGGACCACCATAATTTAGAGACTTAGAGATTAGTTCATTCGGTTGGTAACTATCTCTAACTCTTTATTTTTGTTTACATGTTTTTTCATTTATGATTATTAGCATGTCATGATTTTTATGTTCATTATGGTTAAATACAATGATTATTAGACTTGTGATATACATAGATAGTATTTGAGATACACCCATGTTCATATGGATTCATATTTTTTTGTTCTCACTTTAATTTAGCTATTGTGTATATCCTAGTTCTAATAACACTTACATTTACACTAATGATTATATTTATTTTCAATCATGTTTTGATGTTTTGTGCTTCATGTTTGATTACATGTTTAGATGTAATTTTCATTAAAACTTGTGTTTATTCTTGTATAAGTGGTGAGCTACACTTGATATTATGTTTGTGCTTCATTACTCTTGTGTACTCATTACATATATTTTATGACCTTATTTTGATGATTCTTGCATTTATACTTGTAATCTCTATTTTGTGCATGTTTTGGTTTAGCTTCATGTATATGTAACTTTTGCCAAAACTATTAGATATACTTGTTCTACCTTGAGTCACTTGCCTTCATGCAGTATTCTATTATGGACTCGTTTATGTTTGAAAAAATATGTATGCTTTAAATTTGACAATTCATACATATACCTTGAAGTTTGTTTTGTTTTGATGAAAATTGAATTTCTATGATTTTGATATTTTTGAGTAAGGAATTTCATGTGAGCTTCATTGATTTTTTTCTTTTCATGTATATGCTTCTTACATGATTCTTGCACACTCTATATTTTGTTTTTACTCGTGATTTTGGATTCACGAGAATTAATGTGCTTCATAGCTCCTTGAGTATCATTTATTGTGCGTTTAGCATGTTTTCACAGATATATATTTATTTTGTTCTTTTCTTAAAGGATTTCATACTACTTTTCAAAATTTTCTTAAAACTAGTTTCATATTCTTCAATTTGGTAGAGTTTTCAATTATGTTAAAATATTTTCAAATCATATTTTTTGAAAGCCCCTACCTTCCAAGGGCGGTTGATTGGGTGACCATGCCTCGTATGCTTCTAATTGAATAACTTTCAAACATGTGCATGAAAGGGAGGTAGTTATGAGTTATACACTTGCTTATCATGAATTTTGATTTTGTTTACTCATACTTGTTTTCTATATATGCATGCATCATATTTCAATTGATATCATACTGCTCTGATCATACACATAGATATTTTTCTTGTGCTATAAACATATATGACCATACATTTTTAGCACAAATTATTTTCATACTAAACTTAATTTAGTTCTTAATGATAATTGGTATCTTTACAAGCTTATGCATTAATTTTATTAGTATTTCATAAAAGAGGAGAATTTTTTTTGATTTATCTTTCAATTAGTTTTATTTTCAATTGGTATCTTACTCTCACTTTTTATGAAGAAAAATAGTTTGTTTTGGAAAATGCTAACATTTTCAATATTGGTATCAATAATTTTTAATTGGAATTATTCTCAAATTGGTATCTATATTGCAAAATAATTTTAGTATTTACCTAAAAATTTAGTTTTTTACTTTCAATTGGTATCAGTTCTTTCTATTGGTATCAATTGGTAAAAATATTATTTCACTTTCAATTGATTTCTTTCAATTGATAGTTTTTATTGGCATCAAAATTTTATTTTAAAATATGTTTATTGGTATTGTTTGTTTTTTTACCCCTTTGTTGATGAGTGACAAAAAGGGGGAGAGAAATGTAGTGTTTATATATGCATGTTTTACTAGTTATTTATGCATATATACATATGTTTTTATGATTCTCATTGTATATTTTTTATTATTGTTTATTGGTATTTTGAGCTTACATTGCATATCTTTATGTTTATTTTCTTTGCATGAGTTAAGGGGGAGCTTCTATGAAACATATCCTTAATCAATGCATATATAATCTCATAAGTTTTGTCATCACAAAAAGAGGGAGATTGTTGGCCCAAAGGCCCTTCACCTTAGTTTTGATGATGACTATCTTATGAAGTTAAGTTACTAATGTCTTGTGTTTATATAGTTTCAGTTATTGATCAAGATCTTAGTAGGTATTTAGTTTCAACAAAGAATTTATCGCCACTTTTGGTGCTAACACATGTTGATTCAAGAGCTCGCTCGTCAAGATCGCATCTAGTACTCGAAAAGGAGTCAAGCTCTTTGGATCGTATTTGGATCAAGTCGTCTTGAAGATGAAGATCAACCAGAAGACTTCGGTTTAGGTTTGTTTATTTTTTTAGATCTTGTGTAAGGATAGTTTAGTTTTGATATGCTCATCTATACACACACAATAGTTCAAAAGTTTATTAGTTTTGGTTTAACCGTTTTAGATTTTCAAGAATATATCTTTCATTTTCATGAATATCTAGATAGAATCAAATTTTTTTTACATGGTTTATATATATATTGGATTTCATCCATATACATCTATGCTTCATATGTTTAGAAAAACTTATTTTAATGTATATCTAGTCATGTATTTAAGTTTTGTTTTTATCAAAACTTAGTTTTAGATTTATTATCAAAAACATAGATATATCATTTATGTGTATTGGATGCTATTCATACACACTATGCTTTAAAAGTGTTTAAATATCTTATTTTTGTATTTGTATAAGTTTGAGGAAAAATCGGTTTTCCATTTTAAAGTTTAATTTTTGAAAAATAACGTTTTTGGTTTAAAGCTTAATTTCCATGCCTCAAAAATAGTTAAAATAGTTTGTAATATGTGTTGATTTTTGATCACACATATTTGTACTTCAAATATTTACATGAACTTATTTTTATGGATTTTATAAGATTTTATAAGGATTTATCAAGTTACATTTTCAAACCTAAAACCAAGTTTTGAGCCTTCTGGCGGTCGACCGGTCGGTCGACCGATGTGCACAAGAATGTACACAAGGCCATGCCTATATGGCCGGTCGACCGAACGGTCGACCAACTAGCACTACCCAACTCTCGGGTAGGGCCCGGTCGACTGAGCGGTCGAGCGATAGGCTTTTGGCCTTGGGCCGATCGACCGATCGACAGGCAGTTTTGCCAATGGGGTGGTGCACTGAAGGCTCAAACGGTCGAAAATCTGACCGTTGGTCGGTCGACTGGGCAGTCAACCGCAGCCTGTTTTGGGCAATTTTTGACCTCAACGACTAGTTTTTCCAAGGTATTATATAAAGGGGTTTTGCGGGCTGCTTTCACAAAGATTTTTTTAGAGAATTTCTATCAGTTTTCTAGTGCCTTCTTGTCCATTTTCATAAGTGTTTTAAAATAAGTTTTTGATCATCAATTTAATATCTTTATTTTTGATTCAAAGTTTTGAAAAATCAAAAGAAAAAAGTTTTGGGATTCTAGTTTCATGCTCTAAATTTATGTATCTTTTCTAGAGTTTTCCCAAGTGTTTTCTCTCTGTATTTCTTTTCCAAACACTTTGATTTCTAACACTTGAGCTATTCAATTCAAATCTATCTTAGAATCTTTATTTTGTGAGAAAAATTATTTGTGATCTTTTAAGATCACCAAGTATTATTTATGATCATTGGATCACCAAGATGTAAACTTTTCTTTGCTTTGGCTTTGTGCCTTCCCTCTTATGTAGAGGTGATTGTGTTTGAGAGAGCGGAGTTGCGTATTCTTAGTGTTAAGTTGTAATTCCTCGGCGGTGGTCCCTTTGTGGAAGGTCCTGTGTGTACATAGTGAAAATTCTTCTGTGTGAAGGCGAGAACGTAGAGCAGTGGCTCGAATCTCGAAACATATCACTGTGTTTGCGTTTGATCTACTTTCTCTCAACTCTCTCTCTCTCTCTCATATCTTGCATTACTTTATGATTGATCACCAATATTACATATATATTGTCATATTCTCATATTTATTATCTAATAAAGCATGTTATTTAGTCTTATTTGTATTTAATAATGTGCAAACCCATTACTAATAGAGGTGGAAAAGAAATAAGCCCAAAAGCCAACTTTAATTCTGATTAAATTAAATTTAAATCTTAAATAAAGATGGGAACAAATATTCAAGACGATAGAGAAAATTCCAACTAAAGATCAATGCAAATCAAGGGAGATAAAACCAATTGAAAATCAGTTAAATTTGGATCCAGTTTGTTAACCAAAGATCAATGAAGAATCATCAAAATCAGAAGGTCAAATAGCATATCTTTTGGAATATACATAATGGAAAATCAAATTCCCTCTATTCTGACCTTTGATGTGGCCAGATGGCCACATCAACACCATGGATTCGCAGCTAGATTAAGGAGATAGGGGAAATGTTTGCTTCCTCTATCTGCTCACGCTCTTTCCCTCGGGTTTTTAGCTATAAATATTGCATTTTACAGAGAAGAAGAGATCGAAGACTAGTTTAAGCTTTTCACTTTATTTTTAGGATTTAGGATCATTGATAGATAGTTAATGAGAAGTTGTATCTCAGTTTAGTTTTTGTAGTTCAGTCCAGAAATAAGTGTGAGAGAGAAAGAGTGATTGTAATCCGATATTGAAGTGACATCAATAAGATTCAAGATCATCCTTCTTCTCCAAACTATCTGGCATGTTATATTTGTTTTATATGCATTATTTTACATCGATCATGAGTAGCTAAGCATTTTTTTGGGCTCGCTAATCTATTTCTTCTACCCTTCTTCTCTTGATTGATTTTCATCAAAGCAACCCCACTTGAATCATTGGTATGCCTAAGTCAAGCTCTGTTCTTGAAGGCACATGAGGATGGGTGTAAAACTTTAAACATTTATTTCAAAAAACACAACTATTTCTAAATCATTTTTATTCCATACTTGCTTCCTCGCTTGATGGTTTAACATTCTATTTTTAATATTGTGTAAAAAAGTTTTCAGTCTTTAAAACAAAATCATATTATTTTATTTTACTTGAACACTCAAAGGAGACTTTGTGTTTTGCCTATGACTAGAGTGAGGCATTAAAACTTTCTTGAGAAAATTAAATAGTTGAGTTGAAGATTAGCGGGCCTGAATCTTTTTCATAATTTAAATCACAATAAAACCACTCTCAAAGCATTTTCTAAAAAGTCATTTTCTTCACAACCTTCTCCAAAATTTTAAGTTTTTTTAAAATCACTTCTCTACTCTCTATTTTCTTTTTAACTTAAAAATATCAACACTAATCTTTGCTTTTAAAATAATACATCGAAACACTTTCATCGTATTCTTCTTCATGGACACGACCCGTTAGCCCAAAGCTGCACGGCAATTCTCACTGCTTTTCCTGTAATCAATTTTTGGCGTTGTTACCGGGGAGGGAACAATGTAATTATTTTTTTTTAACAAGTTTGATGTTTTGTTTCAGAGCCATAAAGAAATTAGATTTAGCACTCAAGCATTGCAAGAAAATACTTGCTATTCTATGCGCCTACTCTAAAAAGGAGGAAACAAAATTTTAAGAAATTGCAGTGCAAAAGCTTGAAAATTTATGGACTACTAAAAACTCTTTTTTACAGGACATATTGCTTCGCAAAAATACAGTTTTTTTTGTGTTATTTCTGCTATATCTGATATTCACTTATCCTGTTTTTAATCTAATAGTAAACTGATTGATTGCCAATTGCTTAAAAAAAGTTTAAACTTGCATTCTAGGCATTTGTCTAATTACGTTTTTTTTACAATTATCGTTGAAGAAAGCTGGAGACAAGATAGTTTGCATAGCATCTAGCATAGTAACATTCTTGGGTGATTTACTTGCTTTTTGATTGTTACTATTGCTTTATACTTGCACAATTTATTTTAAGGGCAAAACCCAAAACAAGATAAAGTGGGAAAGTCATTACCCTTTTTTAGCCCACAAACCATCTCCAAGCACGCACAACCTAAGACTAACTTAAAATCTAATAGACGTTGGCCTTAGGGACATCTCGAACACATTAGGAGATTATCCTAAGGGGGAAGGTGTTAAAATTTGACCTCTGCCAAATCGGTATCAAAGGACAGGGATTGAGGGGTGAAACCCCGAAGGCTGGTGATTTGGCTTAACTAGGCCCGTCGCTTTTACGCGGATACCTCCTACCAATCTTACCCTGATCTGGCTGATTAGCTTGTGATCAGAGTCTGCATTATACCTCCTGTGGACAATCAATCAGTTAGAAGTTGTCTAGGTCCAAGGTTTACCTTAGATTAGGCTTGGTTGCTTTTTCTCATTGACTATTGGTAAACTTGTTTGTGATAGTATTTGTGTATGCAAGTATGGTCGAGAGACCCAAATTCATCTAGGTTAAATAGAAACACATCACCACCCAAGCTTGAACCAAAACCAGATCCGGTTATGGCTCAACCGACATCATTGTAGGATAGGTTCTACCCTATGAGAACCTCGCTTCCATCTTGCATCCAACTTCCATCGGTTGGTGAACATAACTTTGAGCTCAAGCCTTAGTTCATCAACACACTCCCTAAGTTTCATGGCTTAGAGTCCGAAGATACATATTTCTTTATAAGAGAATTTGAGGAAGTATGCTTAATGATGAAAATCTCACACCTTGTAGACGATGCTATTAGGTTGAAATTTGTCCCATTTGCTCTTAAGGACTTAGCCAAGAAATGGCTTTACAGCTTAGCGGCCGGCTCTATCACATCATGGGATGGTTTCATCAAGGTCTTCTTGAAAAAATTCTATCTAATCCATAAGACTGCTCTCATTAGGAAAAACATCATGCAGTTCAAGAAAGAACCTAGTGAACCATTTTGGAGGTACTTTGAACGCTTCAAAGACCTCCTGTCTAATGTCCTCATCATGGAATAGAGAAATAGAGACAATGTCAAATTCTCTATGACAGTTTAGACTACTCAACTAAAACCCTCTTAGAAACTATGTGCCAAAGGAGATTCTTGCAAAAGGATGAAAATGAAGGATGAGATTTATATGAGAATCTAGCTGAAAAGACCATCCAATGAGAACCAACTAATGAGAACTCTAGGAATTCAAACTCCATTTCTTCAAAAGAAGGTCTCCATTCAATTGAATCATCCATAACTATCGAGGCTAGAATATCAAACCTAACGAGAAGACTAGAAGTTTTAGAAACTAAGTAACTAAGTTCAGTCAACCAAGTCAGCTCAAACTAATTTTTAACTTCAGGTTGTACTTACTGTTAAGACATGAATCATTTGTTTGAGGAGTGTCCAATGTTTCAAGCTCAGCAATAATTTTCTGAACCAATGAATGCACCCTTTTTAAGGCCCAACAATAATCCTTTCGCACAACATACAATCCTGATTGGAGAAATCACCCAAACTTTTCATGGAGCCAAAACAATAATGACCACTCACTGTCAAATCATTCAAACCACTTCCAACATTCCAATAATTTTTCCAATCATCAACCCAACTTTTCAAATTACCATCACATTTCTTCCAACCATCAACCCACAATTTCAAATTATCAATAAAACATTCCTAACCAAGCTCCACAATCTTCCTTCCAAAATCCTCTACTTGAGAAAAGAATGACTGATTTTGATAAAAACATGGAAAGATACATAAAGAACCAAGAGTCCCTCATGCAAACAGTACAGAGGCTAAAGGTTCAAATAAGCCAATTAGCCAATCTACAGAATGAGAGGTAAAGGGTACCTTGCACAATCAGCCAGTAGCGAATCATAGGAATTCTTAACAAGTCCATTTGGTTGAGGATCAACCGTTGAATCAATGTAATGTTGTGCATACTTTGAGGTCGGGAAAGAAAGTTGATAACCAAGTGTCAACACCATCTAATTTCATTCAGCATAACCACACACAAGCATCCACCTCATCTAATCCCAATCATTCCAAATCTGACGAATCTGAAAATGATAAGTCAACCAGTCAGGTGCACAAGCCTATAGTACCATTTCCTAATAGGTTGAAAAATAACAAGCAGAATTTACACATGGATAACATAATTGAGATCTTCAATCAAATGAAGATAAATGTGTCACTTCTTGATGCCATCCAATAAGTCCCATCCTCTGTAAAATTTCTTAAGGACATGTGCACCAAGAAGAGAAAGACTAATGTTTCTAAGAAAGTCTTCTTAGCCACTAATATTAGTGAACTGCTGTCGGGTCTGATCCCTGTCAAGTATAAGAATTCGGGTTGTCCTACTATTTCTTGTATTATAGGACAAGCCGAGATTAGTCATGCACTTCTTAACTTGGGGGCAAGTATCAACTTGCTCCCCTTCTCAGTTTATCAATAACTCGAGTTGGGCGATCTAAGTCCAACTCGAGTCACAATTCAATTGGCTGACCGTTCAGTGAAAGTTCTCAAGGGGAAAATTAATGATATCCTTATCTGGATCAGGGAGTTTATCTACACCATTGATTTCATAGTTCTTGAGACACAACCTCTGTCCAATTCTAGAGCTCAAACTCTCGTTATCCTAGGGCGTCCATTCCTTACTACTGTCAATGCTATTATACTCTGTAGGAATGGGTCCATGAGATTAACCTTTGAGACATGACTAGAGAAGTTAATATCTTCAATCTAGGAAAGCAACCCCATAATATTGAGGATCAAACATTTGAAGTCAACCTCATTGAGAACTTGACAAGTGAACATAGAGAAGTATTGGAATTAGAAACTGATTATGACCTCAAGTTAGAGTGAAGACTTTAACCTTCATCAGATTGTCGAGTCTGCTATGAATTAGGCCTTAAACGCTATTTCACCAAACGTGAAGCCAATAAACTTGACTCCTCTTTCCAGTGAGCCTTCCCCTTCCTTAGAGTTGAAAGCTTACCTGCGCATCTCAAGTACATCTATCTAGGCAAACAAGAGAACTTTCCTATCATAATTACCTCCCATTTAAATGACGAGCAAGAAGCGAATCTTAAAACAATTCTTAGCAAACATAGGAAAACCATTGGTTAAACTATGACCGATATAAAGGGATTGAGTCCAACCATAGTTTAGCATCACATTCATCTCAATGAAGAAGCGACACCGAAAAGAAACCCACAATGTAGGTTTAACCCTATAATGCAAGAGGCTGTTCATGCTGAAATTGTGAAACTCTTAGACAATGAGATAATCTATCCCATTTCTAATAGCCAATGGGTTAGTTCTGTCCATGCGGTTCTGAAGAAATCCACTTTTACCGTGGTAGAAAACAAAAATAAAGAGTTGGTCCAAACTCGATTTCCTATGAAAATTTGAGTTTGCATCGACTATAGGAAGCTTAATGCAGCAACTCGTAAGGACCATTTTCCGCTTCCCTTCATTGATCAAATGCTTAAACATTTGGCTGGCCACGAGTATTACTGTTTCTTGGACGGTTACTTGGGATATAATTAGATTCCCATTGTTCCGGAGGATCAAGAAAAGTCTACTTTCATATGTCCATTTGGGACATTTGCTTATCGTCGAATGCCTTTCGGCTTCTGCAATGCCCCAGCAACGTTTCAATGTTGCATGTTGAGTCTTTTCTCTGATATGGTAGAACGATTCTTAGAAATCATCATGAATGATTTCTCCATCTATGAAGATTCATTCATTCAATGTCTTCACCATCTAGAACTTGTCCTCCAAAGTTGTGCTGAGAAAAATCTGACACTTAACTGGGAGAAATGTCACTTCATGATAAGACATGGAATTATCTTCGGTCATGAAATCTCTAAGAAAGGAATTGAAGTGGATAGAGCCAAGATTGAGCTTATAGTTAAGCTTCCCATGCCTAAATGCGTGAAGGATATTCGATCCTTCTTAGGACATACCGGTTTCTACTAAAAATTTATCAAGGACTTTTGCAAGATTACTATACCCTTGACTAGTCTTTCAGTTAAGGATATGTCCTTCATTTTTTATGATGAATGTATAAATTCTTGAGAGAAGCTTAAGAAAGAGCTTATTTTTGCACCAATCATATCTGCATCGGATTGGTCTAAGTCGTTCGAAATCATATGCGACGCTTCTGATTTTGCCATAGGGGCTATGCTAGGACAGCGCATTGGTAACAAACAGCACGTGATTTACTACTCTAGTAGGCCTCTCAATGATGTTCAACTCAACTACACTACAACCGGGAAAAATTCTTGGCAGTAGTGTTTGCTTTAGAGATATTTCGTCCCTACCTACTAGGGTCTAAAACCATAATTTTCATTGATCATTCTGCGCTAAGATACCTTATGATGAAGAAGGATGCCAAGGGCCGACTCTTTTGTTGGATCCTTCTTCTTCAAGAATTTGATTTCAAGATTCGAGAAAAGAAAGACGTAGAAAATGTCATTGCTGACCATCTCCCGTGTATTCCAAACTCTCCATGTAACGAATTGCCCATAAATGATGACTTTCCCGATGAAAAACTCTTAGCTGTCTTTAAGGAACCTTGGTTTGCTGATATAGTGAATTACTTAGTCACAAACCAAACTCCATCTCATTGGTCTAAAAATGATGTATACCAGTTCTTATCTCAAGTCCGGTATTTTTTTTGAGAGGAACCGTATCTTTTTAAGTACTATTCTGACCAAATCATTAGGAGATGCATTCTCGATGAAGAAATTAAGAGTGTTTTGTCCTTCTATCACGAGCTTGCATGCGGGAGACACTTTGATCCCGCAAGACTACTGAAAGGTGCTACAAAGTGGGTTCTATTGACCCACTTTGTTCAAAGATGCTTATGAATTTTGCAAGACATGCCCTACATGCCAAATGGTAGGAAGGCTCTCGAAACGAGATATGATGCCCCTCAATCCAATTTTAAAAATAGAACTCTTTGATGTTTGGGACATCGACTTTGTGTGTCCATTTCCTAGTTCATTTGAAAACCAATACATATTCGTTGCAGTGGACTATGTGTCCAAGTGGGTAGAAGCCATTCAAAGTAAAACTAATGATAACAAAGTTGTCATAAAGTTTTTTAAAGAGAACATTTTCTCGCGCTTTGGAACCCCTCGTGTTATCATCAGTGATAATGGTACTCACTTTTGCAATAGATGCTTAGAAGCTCTTATGCGAAAGTATGCTATAACTCACAAGTTGTCAACACCTTATCATCCTCAAACTAATGAGCAGGTGGAGGTCTCCAATAAACAAATCAAGCTTATTTGGAGAAGACAGTGAATCAAAATCGAAAAGATTGGTCCACCAAACTTGTAGATGCCCTTTGTGCCCTAGAGGACCGCTTTCAAGATGATTTTAGGAATGTCTTCTTATAGATTAGTCTTTGGGAATGCTTTCCACCTGCCGTTTGAAAGTACACCTAGAGGGGGGTGAATAGGTGTAAGGCTAATCTAATGACAAATAATACGGAATTAAAAACTTAATGCAACACACTTAGTGTAACCAAAGAGTGTAGCCGAATTTTCGGTGAAGGGCTCTGGACTAACTTCTCTTGATTCCTCTGAATAAGAGTTGAGGTGCTATATGAAGCTCCCTTGGTTAACACAAGTATGGCACACAAACAACAATACCAAGCATATAAGTATGAATGAGCAATATGAAACAATGCAAGGCACAATATAAAAGAGAGAGTTAGAGAAAGTGGATCAAACGCAACACAAAGATTTGTTTCGAGGTTCGAGCACACAGCTCTACGTCCCCGCCTTCACACAGAAGGATTTCCACTAACTCGTCCACACAGGACTTCCCACACAAGGAACCTGCACTGAGGATTTGGGCAAATACAATTTGGGAGTACACAACTCCTCTCTCCAATAATTACAACCTCTCACTAGAGGCAAGGCACAACACAAATCACCTCTACACTTAGAGGGATAGACATTTAGCCAAACAATGATCAACCTCTCACAAGAGGGATAGGGCTCAAAGCCACTCAAATACAATCACCTCACACTTGAGGGATTCCAACACAATCTCCACCTCTAACTAGAGGGATACAAATACCACTTCCACAATCACCTCTCACTAGAGTGATATCAACACAATCACCTCTCACTAGAGGGATATCACAAAGATGGAAGGTTTACAACTTGGTGGTATAAATAACCACAATTTTCCCACAAAATAAATCTAATAGATAGGATAGATAGATAGGCTCAAGTATGAGAAACAAAGAGTTTGAAAATCAAAAACTTAAAGAAAATACTTGGGAAAATTTCTAGGATATAATAGAAATGAAGATCAAAAACTAATCCCAAAGATTTTTCTTTTCTTGATTTTTCCAACCCTTTAAGACAAATAAAGATGAAATCTTTAAACCCAAAAACTCTTTTGAAAACTTGTAATTAAACACTAGAAAGAGTGAGAATTTTTGCTCTTGAAAACTTGTTCAAAACCAACTCAAATGGGGGTATTTATAGCCCCCACAAAATTCTGCCCGTTGGCAGCTGGAAAGGGCATAATTTTGTGGGGGCTATAAATACCCCCCATTTGAGTTGGAGCCCTTTCGGTCGACCGCCCGGTCGACCAGCCCAACGGTCATATTTCTGACCGTTGTGCCTCCGGTCGACCGGCCCGGTCGACCGCGACTGGATACAGAGAGCAGAGCTCTCTGCCGGTCGACCGACCCGGTCGACCAGGGCAATTTCCAAAGAGCAGAGGTCTTTGGACGGTCGACCGACCCGGTCGACTGGCCCACCAGCTCAATCTGGCGTGCACGCTTGTGCACGTTGGTCGACCAGTCTGGTCGACCGACTTCTGCTACGGTCGACCGGCAGACAGCCAGTACAGTCTTTTTAGGATTTAAAAACTTGAGTTTTTATCTTTAATTAAATCTCATAAAATCACATAAATTTCACAAAAATCAGTTCTTATTAGATCTCTGAAAAACAAATATGTGTGATAAAAATTCAACACGTATTTCAAACAATTTGAACCATTTTTGTGTGATAGAAAATTTGCCTTAAACCAAAAACTGTATTTTCCGAAACTAGGATTTTTGAAATGGAAATCTGATTTTTCCAAAACACATGTAAATGCAAAAACATGATATTTAAACAACCTTGAAGCATGTTGTATATGGATAGAATCCAATATACATGAAAAGAATTTATATCTATGTTTTTGACATGAAATCCAATATAGGTTAAACCGAAAACCGAAAACCAATAAACTTAAAACAAACTTAAACAAGTGTGTGTGCGTATAGTGAACTTGAGCATATCACACTATCTAATTTTTAACACAAGATCTAAACAATCTATACTAAAACAAACCGATGTCTTCTTGTAGAACTCCGTCTCCAAGTCGACTCGATCCAAACGTGATCCACCGAGCTTGACTCCAATCGAGTGCTAGATGTGAACTTGACGCTCGAGCTCTTGAATCACCATGTGAAAGCTCCAAAATACCTTTGTTGAAGCTAATCACCTACTATTATCTTGGTTAAATATCTGAAACTAAATATCACAATATTATTAGTAAACTATAACTACATGAGTTAATCATCATCAAAACTAGAGTGAAGGGCCTCTGGGCCAACAATCTCCCCCTTTTTGATGATGACAAAACTCATGGAGTTATATATGCATGGATTAAAATTAAGCTTCAAAGAAGCTCCCCCTTAACTCATGCATAGCAATAAACAATAAAGATATGTAATGAATGCTCAATATAGAAATGCATAAACATGCATAAAACAAACATGATCTTTTATACCAATGAAATAAACATGCTTTTGATATCAATTTTAAAATAAAAATGTTCTTAAAAATAATGTTGCCCTTGATACCAATAAAGACTCTATTTTAAATAAACATGTTCTTAAAAACAATGTTGCTCTTGATACCAATAAAAACTCTTGATACCAACAAAATAATAAAAGATGCTCTTGATACCAATACCAACAAAAGATGCTTTTGATACCAATGGTAAAGGATAACAAATTTAAACACATATGCATATAAACAACATATAAACAAATATGTATATATCAAACTCTAGAAACAAACATGCATATATCAAACTCCAAAATATCTCTCCCCCTTTTTGTCAATTCATCAACAAAGGGGTGCAAACAATAAAAGGGCATAAATAATATTTTTCTCCCTTTTTGCATAAATCAAAAACAATAAAGATATATATGCTATATACATTCATGAAGAGGAGAGACGTGAAGTTAACCCTGCATATATGCATTTATATGAAAAGAGATGACTAAACCCTAACCACATAAAGCATAATATGCAATGTATAGAAGGAGATGTGAAGCTCCTACTACACACGTGTACTACATACCAAAGAAAGGTCAATAACTTCAATATGACATACACTCAACATGAATCTATATATAGAGAAGATGTTAAGCTTCCCTTGCATATAAGCAATATAAATCAAAATATTATGATACCAATTGAAAGATATATTAATTTAGCATGAAGGTATATATCGAAACATCATGATACCAATTTATGATACCAATTGAAAATAAACAAAACAACAAAAATTTTAATATCAATTGAAAGATATAAACATATAGGTAATCTTGATACCAATTGTAAAAATTAGTACCCATTGAAAATATTTTACACTTTTGATACCAATTGAAAAACATAAACCAATCTTTTTGATTAAACACTAAAATTATTTTGCAATAGAGATATCAAATAGAGAATACTATAAATTTAAGTTCTTGATACTAATATTGAAAATGAACCATATACCAATTGAAAGTAATTTTCATTAGGAGCATAAGAAATCAAATGAAAACTAATATATTATTTTTCAACATAAAGAGTGGGAGTAAGATACTAAAGGTAAACAAAACCGATTGAAAGGTGAAACATGAATTTTCTCTCCCTTTATGAAATACTAATGAAAACATGCATAAGCTTGTATAAGATACCAATTTAAAAATAATTATCATTAAGGACTAAATCAAGCTTAGCATGACTATATAAAATTTCACGATAATGAAGGTGCATATGACTTAGGGTAAAGTAATAGACTAGATGAAAAATACAATATGACTCTTTACTTTGATTGTTGACATGTTTTTAAATAGAGACTAAGTTTAAGAATGAAAAGTGTGATTTTCCTATAACTTATAGATTACTTGAACTCTTATAATAATACTTCAAAGATTTTCTTTCTTTTCATAATACTTTTCAAAAATACTAACACTTTTTTTCTTTCTTTATAGATTTTGTGGGTGCAATCCACTGAAAACCTAAAAGTACACTAGGGGGGTGAATAGGTGTAAGGCTAGTCTAATGACAAATGTGTTGGCCCAAGGTTACAATCACCTCTTTTATTGAGTTTTGATGATTACAAAACATATATAGTTTTTTGTACTAATCATGTTTTATGTTTAAGTGTGTCAGGGTTCTAAGGATTTATGATGTGTTTTGACTCAAGTTGGTTCATTTCGGGTTCCAAATATCAAGCTATTCAAGTTCACATGGAGAAGCCCATTTGAAGACTTTGTAGTCACCTAGAACCTATGTAAGATTTAGTTTGTTAACGAATGAGGTAGTGTCAAGTTGGCTCAAGAACACACACACACTTTTCAAAATACAGTTTTTCTTTTCGGTATTTGATTTAAGTTCATGCCTTGATAAATATACATGACTCAAATTTTTATAAATTTTATATCTTGTTTTTATCATGTATATCTACCTTTATTGCATGATACTTAGTCTCATATCCTCACAAAATTATTTTGAAATTTTTTCAAAGTTCAACAAAAATCCCATATGAAAATCTGTTTCAGGCCTAGCGGTCGACCAGGCCGGTCGACCGGATCATTTCCAGGCTTGGTCGGTCGACCGACCGGTCGACCGTGTCTTGTGTCCAGGGCGTGCACGTTTTGTGCACGTCTGTCGGTCGACCGACCGGTCGGCCGACTGAAAGCAACTTTCTCTCTGTTTTTGGCCGGTCGACCGATAGCTCAAAATGTTTTTCCCTTTGGCGTCCGGTCGACCGAGTCCAACGGCTAGTTGCCAATCGGACTGCCGGTCGACCGGTCCGGTCGACCGACAGCCGTCTGCAGCGACCAACGGCTCTTTCCCCTTTGGTGATTTTCTGGTTTGGTAGCTTTTTTTTGGCAGATAATTCTGAAAAATTGGGGACTATTTTTAGACCAAATAAACTTAATTAAATCATGTTTTAATCCCCTCCCTTCCCTATAAATAGAGGAAATTGGTCTCTTGCAAAGACACAAGAAAAATACCTAAGTTTTCAAATTTTCAAAAGAAAGAAAAAGTTTCAAAGCTCTCAATTTTATATTGCATTCTTGGCTATTGTTTTTCAGTTGTGTTTTCAAGCAAAATTCATTTACAACTGAGTTTGTTTTTCTCACTACACTTCTAGAGCCAAAAATTCCCTCCGCATTCTATAAGGAAGTTGTAAAGAGAAGTTTGTAAGAAGTTTGTGATCCTTTTGGTGATCACTTGGCTATTTGTTCTTTCTTATTGAGATACCTCTTCTGTAGAGGATTGTATTGGTGGAGTTCGGTACTCCGGTCTTCGGTAGACCTTGTAAAGTTCCTCGGTGGATAGTAGAAACCCTTCACGGCGGTGAAGGCGGGGAGTAGAGCGGTGGCTCGAACCTCGAAACAAATACTTTGTGTTTGCGATTGATTTTCTCATTGCTCTTTATTGCTCTTCAATTCTTGCTTGTGTTATTGCCTTTCATTTAGAACTTGTGATATATCTAGTGTGCACTTCATTATTGCTTCCAATTCATTTCTTGCTACATTGTCGATCATTACTCATACAACAAGATTGCAATACGCACCTCTAACTCTTATCTAGAGGAATCACGAGGAAGGAGTTCAGAGCCCTTCACCGGGTATTCGGCTTCTAGTCTTGTTTTGAGTAATCGTTGCATCCTTTATTCATACTTGTTTTAAAAAGATCTTTAGATTAGCATTTACACCTATTCACCCCCCTCTAGGTGTTTTTCAATTGGTATCAGAGCAAGGTCTCTAGGCTCTTGGCTTAACAACCTTAGAGAGATCCTTTATTTGCTAATCACCACATTCATTTTTCATACTCATTCACTTAGTAAAAATGGCCGAAGGAATTAAGACCCCACCAAAGTTTGATGGCCTTAACATTCCCATATGGAAAGTTAAGATGACCGTATTTTTGCAATCTCTAGGAAGCCGGGTTGCAAAGGCGGTGACCAAACCATTTAGTGCACCCACCGGTGATGAGGCCACTTGGTCCGAAATAGAGACAAAAGAATTTGATGCTAGGGCACATTATGCATTGCTTCAAGCACTTAATGATGATGATATCTCTAGAGTTATTCATTGCAAATCCGCACATAAAATTTAGACTCACTTGCTTGTCACTCATGAGGGGACTTCACAAGTTAAGAGGGCTAAAATAGACCTTCTTCGTTCCCAATATGAAAATTTTTCTATAAATGAAAATGAAACCATAGATGATATGGTTACAAGATTTACAAAGATTACTAATGGACTTTCTTCTTTAGGTGATGCTATTGATAACGACCAAAGAGTAAGGAAGATCATCCGGGCTCTTCCTCCTTCTTGGGAAGTCAAAGCCACTACCTTGAAGGAACTCAATGACAAGGAGGAGATGGAGCTTATAGGTCTCATTGGGAACCTCAAGACCCATGAGATGGAAAGAAAAGCAAGAGAAGAAATGACACCCTCCAAGAAGAAAGCTATTGCCTTCAAGAGTCAATCCACATACTCCGACGAAGACGATGAAGAAGAAGATGATGAAGAGCTCTCACTTCTTGTTAAGAACGTTCGGAGGATGTATAACAAGGCAAAGTTCCAAATAGGAGAAGATGGCAAGGTAAAGAAGAGAAGAAAATTATTTGCTTCAATTGCCAAAGACCGGGTCATATTGTTGCGAAATGCCCGGATAAAGTCAAGCCATCCACCTCCAAGAAGCCTTACAAGAAGAAAGCTTTAAAGGCCACTTGGGATTCCGAGAGTGAATCCGAGGAGGAAGTTGACACCGCCAACATGTGCTTCATGGCTAATGAAAGCACAAGCAAGGTAACCCCCGACACTTCTTTTGATTGTGAGCTTTCCATGGATGAACTAGGAGAAGCATTTGAAGAACTCTCACATAACTATGATTTTATTAAGAAAAAATATTTGAAAATGAAAAAGGAAAATGAATCTCTTAATCACCAAGTTTTCTCTCTTACTAAAGAAAAAGATGAATTACTTTCCACTTTAGTTTCTACACAAAAAGATTTTGATAACTATAAGATTTCTTGCAAAGGTAAGTTTTTACAAGTTAATGAAAATGAGATTTCCATGCTAAAAGAGAAAATTGATTCATTAGGAGTAGTTTTGAAAAAGTGTGAATTTGATAAGAATAGACTTGAGGCTATGTTTCCTAAGAAACAAGCCCCTAAGAAGCAACCACATGCTATTCATGCTCATGCTCATAAATCACAACCTTTACATCATGCCAAACACCCCAAACATGCTCACACTCTACACACACACATCATGCATTCATGTATGGGAAAGTTTTTTCATGCACATATTGTGACCGTAAAGGTCACTTAGTTAAGTTTTGCTATGATAGACTTAATGCATCTCGTCATAATGTTTGGGTTCGAAATACTAACTTTCAAGGACCCAAGAAAATTTGGGTACCAAAGTCAATGAATTTGTTAAATGATGTAGGTACTTTCCAAGGCCCAACGACGTAAAGGGTTGTGGTATCTTGATAGTGGTTGCTCAAGGCACATGACTTGGGATATCAATAACTTTGCAACCCTATCAAGATACCATGAAGGTGGCACCGTCACCTTCGGAGATGATGCCAAGGGAAAAATCATCGGTATTGGTAGTGTTAAACTTGGTACATCCCCTTTAATAGAAAATGTTGTTTTAGTTGATGGCCTCAAGCATAATCTCTTGAGTGTTAGTCAACTTTGTGATAAAGGTTTTGATGTTGTTTTTGATAATTTAGTTTGTAAAGTTATTGATAGACTATCTAATACATGTATATTTTCCAGTTTTCGTGAAAGCAATGTTTACATGATTGATATGTCTAATATGTCTTGCAATATTACTTGTTTGAAAGCCCTCGATGATGACTCTTGGTTGTGGCATAGAAGATTAGGCCACATTTCTTTTGACCATCTATCTAGGCTAAACAACAAGGAAATGGTGAAAGGTATTCCTTACTTGAACTTTGAAAAGGACTGCGTTTGTGACGCGTGCCAACTTGGGAAACAAACCAAGTCCTCTTTCAAGTCAATCAAGGATATCATGACATCACGTCCCTTGGAGTTGATCCATATGGATTTGTTTGGTCCTACTCAAACCAAAAGTCTAAGTGGGAATCGTTTTGCATTTGTTTTAGTTGATGATTTTTCGCTTTTTAATTGGGTTTTCTTTTTAGAGCACAAAAATCAAGCCTTTTCATCTTTTCAAGCCTTTAAGAAAAGAGTTGAAAAGGAAAAAGATTCTTCAATTTTAAGAATAAGAAGTGATAGAGGAGGTGAATTTATTAACCTACCCTTTACCACTTTTTGTGAAGAACATGGAATTAAGCATGAATTATCTTCTCCTAGAACTCCACAACAAAATGGAGTAGTTGAGCGGAAAAATCGGACATTACAAGAGATGGCTAGGACAATAATTAATGAATATGGTCTCCCCATTATCTATGGGCCGAGGCCGTTAATACATCGTGCTATATATCAAATCGTGTTTTCTTATGCAAAAATACTTCAAAAACATCTTTTGAGATCTACTTTTCTAGAAAGCCAAATGTTTCATACTTTAAAGTTTTTGGATGCAAATGCTTTGTTTTGAATACAAAAGATAACTTAGGTAAATTTGATGCAAGGTCTTATGAAGCAATTTTTATTGGTTACTCAAATACTAGTAAAGCTTATAGACTCTTCAATAAGTCATCTTTGACTATTGAGGAATCAATACATGTAAAATTTGAGGAATCTAATGTGTTTGTTAAGAATGTTGTAGAAATAGATTCTTTACATGAAGACATGGAGAAAGTTACTTTGAGGGACTCATCTACTATTGAAGGCATGCCAAAGGATGATGAAGGAAATGAAACTAAAGAAAATGAGGCTCAAGGAAATGAAATTCAAGGAGTTGAAGTGGAGCCTACTCAACAACTTCCAAAGGATTGGAGATACAATCCACATCATCCTAAGGATCTTATTTTAGGTGAAGTATCTCAAGGGGTAACTACTCGTGCTAAACTTCATGATTTTTGTGGACACTATGCTTTTATTTCACACTTTGAACCCAAGAACATCCTCGAAGCCGAGGCCGACTCATATTGGTTGCTAGCCATGCAAGAGGAGCTCAATCAATTCGAGCGCAATCAAGTTTGGCACCTTGTTCCTAGGCCCCACGATAGACCAACAATTGGTACTAAGTGGATCTTTAAGAATAAGTTGGATGAGTCAGGTAATGTCATTAGGAATAAAGCTAGGTTAGTTTCCCAAGGTTACACTCAAATCGAAGGTATCGATTTTGAAGAAACCTTTGCACCCGTAGCACGACTTGAAGCCATACGGATGACACTTGCATTTGCTTCTTATAAAGATTTTAAGCTTTTTCAAATGGATGTTAAAAGTGCTTTCTTAAATGGTTTTATTGAAGAGGAGGTGTACGTTGAACAACCCCCCGGGTTTGTTGATCCTACACATCCAGATTTTATTTTCAAACTTGACAAAGCTCTTTATGGTTTAAAATAAGCCCCTAGGGCTTGGTATGAAAGGCTTTCTTCATTTCTAATTTCAAATGGTTTTAAGAAAGGAAAAATAGATACTACTTTGTTTACAAAACATGTTGAAAATGATATTCTTATTGTTCAAATTTATGTGGATGATATCATATTTGGTTCTACTAATGAAACTTTTTGCCAAGCTTTTGAGTCATGCATGAAGGAAGAATTCGAAATGTCTATGATGGGTGAGCTCAACTATTTTCTTGGTCTCCAAGTCAAGCAAAAGAAGGATGGGATCTTCATCAATCAAGCCAAGTACACAAAGGAACTTATCAAGAGATTTGGGCTTGAAGGAGCTAGAACATGCAACACTCCCATGGCCACTACCACAAAGCTTGATAAGGATGAACAAGGTAAAAGTGTAGACATTAAGCTTTATCGTAGCATGATTGGTAGCTTGTTGTATTTAACAGCTAGTAGGCCGGATATTATGTTTTCGGTTTGTCTTTGTGCTCGTTTTCAATCGTGTCCTAAAGAGTCCCATTTAGTTGCGGTTAAACGCATTATTAGATACCTTAAGGGCACAATTGAAATGGGTTTGTGGTATCCGAAAACCGACCAATTTTCAATGACGAGTTTTTCGGATGCCGACTATGCGGGTTGTAGGGTAGATAGGAAGAGTACAAGTAGAACATGTCAATTTCTTGGTAATTGTCTTGTTTCTTGGTCTTCCAAAAGCAAAATTCGGTAGCCCTTTCAACCGCCGAGGCGGAGTATGTTGCAGCCGGAGCTTATTGTGTACAAGTTCTTTAGATGAAACATACTCTCCTTGACTATGATTTGCATTTTGATCATATTAAAATATTTTGTGATAATACTAGCACTATTCATATGCCCAAGAATGCAAATCAACATAGTAAGACTAAGCACATTGACATTCGGTATCACTTTCTTAGAGATCATTATGAAAAAGGTGATATTGAAATTGATTATGTTTCTACCAATTTTCAACTTGCCGATATTTTTACAAAACCACTAGACTATGCTAGATTTTCATTTATTTGTGGTGAATTAAATTTTGTGTTATAGATTCTTGAAGAATTTTTATGTTTACCCTTTTTGATGTATGACAAAAAGGGGGAGAAAAAGTTAGTTATATTTTTGATTTTTGTTTGATTTTGGAGTTATGCATTTTTGTTTTTGTGTGAAAAACTTTTGTGCATTATGTTTTGTATGTATATAGCCATTCTTTTATTCATAGCATAATTTGAGGGGGAGCTTTCCAAGCTCTTTTCCCATTAATAACTTATATGTTTTGTCATCATCAAAAAGGGGGAAATTGTTGGCCCAAGGTTACAATCACCTCTTTTATTGAGTTTTGATGATTACAAAAAATATATAGTTATTTATACTAATCATGTTTTATGTTTAAGTGTGTCAGGGTTCTAAGGATTTATGATGTGTTTTGACTCAAGTCGGTTCATTTCGGGTTCCAAATATCAAGCTATTCAAGTTCACATGGAGAAGCCCATTTGAAGACTTTGTAGTCACCTAGAACCTATGTAAGAATTAGTTTGTTAAAGAATGAGGTAGTGTCAAGTTGGCTCAAGAACACACACACACACTTTTCAAAATACAGTTTTTATTTTCGGTATTTGATTTAAGTTCATGCCTTGATAAATATACATGACTCAAATTTTTATAAATTTTATATCTTGTTTTTATCATGTATATCTACCTTTATTGCAAGATACTTAGTCTCATATCCTCACAAAATAATTTTGAAAATTTTTCAAAGTTCAACAAAAATCCCATATGAAAATCTGTTTCAGGCCTGGCGGTCGACCGGGCCGGTCGACCGGATCATTTTTAGGCTTGGCCGGTCGACCGACCGGTCGACCGTGTCTTGTGTCCAGGGCGTGCATGTTTTGTGCACGTCTGTCGGTTGACCGACCGGTCGGCCGACTGAAAGCAGCTTGCTCTCTGTTTTTGGCCGATCGACCGATAGCTCAAAATGTTTTTCCCCTTTGGCGTCCGGTCGACTGACCGGTCGACCGAGTCCAACGGCTAGTTGCCAATCGGACTGCCGGTCGACCGCTCCGGTCCCGACAGCCGTCTGCAGTGACCAACGGCTCTTTCCCCTTTGGTGATTTTCTGGTTTGGTAGCTTTTTTTTTGGCAGATAATTCTGAAAAATTGGGGACTATTTTTAGACCAAATAAACTTAATTAAATCATGTTTTAATCCCCTCCCTTCCCTATAAATAGAGGAAATTGGTCTCTTGCAAAGACACAAGAAAAATACCTAAGTTTTCAAATTTCCAAAAGAAAGAAAAAGTTTCAAAGCTCTCAATTTTATATTGCATTCTTGGTTATTGTTTTTCAGTTGTGTTTTCAAGCAAAATTCATTTACAATTGAGTTTGTTTTTCTCACTACACTTCTAGAGCCAAAATTCCCTCCTCATTCTATAAGGAAGTTGTAAAGAGAAGTTTGTAAGAAGTTTGTGATCCTTTTGGTGATCACTTGGCTACTTGTTCTTTCTTGTTGAGATACCTCTTCTGTAGAGGATTGTATTGGTGGAGTTCGGTACTCCGGTCTTCGGTAGACCTTGTAAAGTTCCTCGGTGGATAGTGGAAACCCTTCACGGCGGTGAAGGCGGGGAATAGAGCGGTGGCTCAAACCTCGAAACAAATACTTTGTGTTTGCGATTGATTTTCTCATTGCTCTTTATTGCTCTTCAATTCTTGCTTGTGTTATTGCCTTTCATTTATAACTTGTGATATATCTAGTGTGCACTTCATTATTGCTTCCAATTCATTTCTTGCTACATTGTTGATCATTACTCATAAAACAAGATTGCAATACGCACCTCTAACTCTTATCTAGAGGAATCACGAGGAAGGAGTTCAGAGCCCTTCACCGGGTATTCGGCTTCTAGTCTTGTTTTGTGTGATCGTTGCATTCTTTATTCATACTTGTTTTAAAAAGATCTTTAGATTAGCATTTACACCTATTCACCCCCCCTCTAGGTGTTTTTCAAAATGATGCGGAATTAAAAACTTAATGCAACACACTTAGTGTAACCAAAGAGTGTAGCCGAATTCCTGGTGAAAGGCTCTGACTATCTCCTCTAAATTCCTCTAAATAAGAGTTGAGGTGTTATATGAAGCTCTCTTGGTTGAATACAAGTGAGGTACACAAACAAACCAAACATATATGAATGATATGACAATATGAATCAATGCAAAGTAAATAATAGAGAGTTAGAGAAAATGGATCAAACACAAACA
Organism: Agave tequilana; assembly: GCA_038442645.1. NCBI lineage: Eukaryota > Viridiplantae > Streptophyta > Magnoliopsida > Asparagales > Asparagaceae > Agave > Agave tequilana. The sequence goes on from JAVJIF010013458.1 coordinate 108,004, forward strand.
CAAGGATATGTTACGAGGTTCGAGCACCCAGCTCTACGTCCCCGCCTTCACATAGAAGAATTTCCACTAACTCGTCTACATAGAACTTCCCACACAGGGAACATCCACTAAGAATTTTGAGCAAATACAATTTGAGAGTACACAACTCCTCTCTCAAATACAATCTCTCACTAGAGGTAAGGCACAAAGCCAACACAATATCAACCTCACAAATGAGAGATAGGCACAAAGTCACACAATCACAATCACCTCACACTTGAGGGATAAGACACTTAGCCACCACTGCAATAATCACCTCTTCTCTAAGAGGGATATCAATACAATCACCTCTAACTAGAGGGATATCACAAATAAAGGAGGGTTTAAAACTTGGTGGTATCAACAACTACAAACTAATTCTTTCTCACAAAAATAAGATCCTAATAGATAGGATAGATATAATAGCTCAAGTGTGAGAAAATAAAATGTTTGGAACAAAGAAAAATGCTTGAAAAAATCTCCAAATAGATATAGAATTTTAGACCAAAAACTAATTCCCAAAAGACTCTAATTTCTTTGAATTTCCAACACTTTAAAAACAAATAAAGATTAAAATTTTTGAATCCAAAACTTCTTGCAGAAAAATACTTAAAGGATAAGAAAATTTTCTCTCTTGAAATCTTGTTAAAAACCAATTCAAATATGGGGTATTTATAGCCCCATAACAATCTGCCCGTTGGCAGCATGCAAAGGGCAAAATTGCCCTTCCGGTCGACCGGGCGGTCGACCGGCCAACGGTCAAATTTATGACCGTTGAGCCCACCGGCCGACCGCCGGTCGACCGGGCCTGGATCCAGAGAGCAACGACTCTCTGGCCGGTCGACCGCTCGATCGACCGGAGCTGGATATAGAGAGCAGAGCTCTCTGCCGGTCGACCGGGGCCTTTTCTAGAAAGCAGAAGCTCTCTGGCGGTCGACCGGCCCTCCAGCCTGGCTGCATGCACGTCCTGTGCACGTCAGTCGACCGGACTGGTCGACCGACTTCTGCCTCGATCGACCGGCCCGGTCGACCGGCAGACAGCCAGTCCAGCCATTTTAGGATTTAAAAACTTAAGTTTTTGCCTTCTAAAAAATCCCATAAAATACACATAAATTCCACAAAAATATGTTCTTATAAGATCTTTGAAATACAAATATGTATGATAAAAATTCAACACATATTTCAAACAATTTAAATCATTTTTGTGATATTGAAATTTTGCCTTTAAACAAAAAACGTATTTTCCAAAACTTGGATTTTTGAAATCTAATTTTTTCAAAACACATGTAAATACAAAAACATGATATTTAAACAACTTTGAAGCATATTGTATATGGATAGAATCCAATATACATGTAAAGAATTATATATATGTTTTTTACATGAAATCCAATATTGGTTAACCGAAAACCAAGAAACAATAAACTTAAAATGAGTGTGTGTGTATTGTGAACTTGAGCATATCCACACCATCTAATCTTTACAATGATCTAAACACAATCTTAACCTAAACACAAATCAAAGTCTTCTTGTTCCAAGCCGAGTCGATCCAAACGCGATTCACCGAGCTTGACTCAACCGAGTACTAGATGCAATCTTAACGCTCGAGCTCTTGAATCAACATGTGAAAGCTCCAAAAACACCTTTGTTGAAGCTAATCACCTACTAATATCTTAGTTAAATATCTGAAACTAAATATCACAAGATTATTAGTAAACTATAACTATATAAGTTAATCATCATCAAAACTATAGTGAAGGGCCTCTGGGCCAACAATCTCTCCCTTTTTGATGATAACAAAACTCATGGAGTTATATATGCATGGATTAAAGTTAAGCTTCATAGAAGCTGCCCCTTAACTCATGCATAGCAATAAACAACAAAGATATGCAATGAATGCTCAACATTGATATGCATAAACATGCATAAAATAAGGAAATGAAACAAACATGATCTTTGATATCAATGAAATAAACATGCTCTTGATACCAATTTTAAAATAAAAATGTTCTTAAAATAATGTTGTTCTTGATACCAACAAAAGCTCTTGATACCAACAAAAGATGCTCTTGATACCAATGGTAAAAGATAACAAATTTAAACAAACATGCATATAAATAAACATGCATATATCAGATGATCTTGATACTAATGGTAAAAGATAACAAATTTAACAAACATGCATATAAATAAACATGCATATATCAAACTCTAAAATATCTTCATGCATATATCAAACTCCACAATATCTCTCCCCCTTTTTGTCAATTCATCAACAAAGGGGTACAAACAATAAAGGGCATAAATAATATTTTTCTCCCTTTTTGCATAAATCAAACAATAAGGTATATATGCTATATACATTCATGAAGAGGAGAGACGTGAAGTTAATTCCCCCTGCATACATGCATTTATATGAAAAGAGATGACTAAACCCTAACCACATAAAGCATAAAATGTAATGTATTAAAGGAGATGTGAAGTTCCTACTACACACGTGTATTACATACCAAAGAAAGGTTAATGACTTTAATATGACATACACCCAATATATATATATATATATATATATATATATAGAGAGAGAGAGAGAGAGAGAGAAGATGTGAAGCTTCTCTTGCATATAAGTAATAAATATCAAAATATTTTGATACCAATTGAAAGATATATCAATTTTTTTGGTTAAACACTAAAAATTATTTTGCAATAAAGTTAAAAAAGAGGTGCATAATATATATATATATATATATATATATATATATATATATATACACACACACACACACACACACACACACACACACACAAAATAATGTACAACATCATGTTTCTCCCACACCTAGATCTTTTTAGGTCTCATTGCTCAACTCTCTTCCCATCATTCCAATGGGTTCTCTTTATAGGGCATAGTGGGAAGGTCAATCTTTTTGTCATTTTAACTCTCTTCCTTCCCAGTCTCACCTTCCTTAAGCTTTTTTTTTTCTCATATGTCTACATTTATTATTCAAAAATTGATCACCATCACACTTCTCAGTTGGAACTTTCTCACTATGAATGCTTAGGAATTATAACACAGTTCCATATATCTTCTCAAAACTTAGATCAACACTTTTCCCTGGAGGTGTGTAATTAACCAAAATATCTCTAGTCGGTTCATTTAAACACATGACTTCTTCTTCAAAGAGGTTTTGAAAGGTTTGGTCAATCGAAGGTTCTTGAATTATATTCTCATGCGATATATTATTGGTTGGCTCATCGAAAGTTAAGATATTCAAATCAAATTTTCTTTTTTTAAAGAAAACTCTAAAATTAGTATCTCCAACATATGTCTTCTCATTAATATAATCACATTCTTTCTTAAATAATTCATTAAGAAACAGAAACTCATTCTCTATACCTTCACTTTCTTCATCACAGTTGTTGTCAACGAAGTTTACCTCAAACGTTTGGTCTCTTATATATTGTTTTTCTAGGTTGAAGACATTGATCTCTTTACTCATGTCTCCAAATGTTAACCTCATGGATCCGTTCATACAGTTAATGATCGCATTTGCACTCGCAAGGAACGAACACCCTAAGATAACGGGAGTTTGAGACCTAGGATTCGATTCTGGTTGGGTCTCAAGAATAATAAAATCTACTAAGTAGATAAACTCCTCGAATCGGATAAGGACGTCTTTAATTTCTCCCTTGGGAACTTTCACTGAACGATCAGCTAGTTAGATAGTGACTCAAGTTGGACTAAGATTGCCCAGTCCGAGTTGTTGATAAATTGAGAAAGGGAGCAAGTTGATATTTGCCCCAAAGTCAAGAAGTACATGACTAATCTTGGCTTGTCCTATAGTGCAGGCAATGGTGGGACAACCCGGATCCTTGTACTTGACGGAGATCGGATCCGACAGTAGCTCAATAATGTTAGTAGCTAGGAAAACTTTCTTGGATACAATAGTCCTCTTCTTGGTGCACTTGTCCTTAAATTTTTTTGCATAAGATGGGACTTGTTGGATGGTATCAAGAAGTGACACATTTATCTTCACTTGATTGAAGATCTCAATTATCGTATCCATGTGTGGATTCTGCTTGATGTTATTTAGCCTATTAAGAAATGGTACTATAGGCTTGTGCACCTGACTGGTTGACTTATCCATTTTAGATTCGTCAAATTTAGAAGGATTGGGACTAGATGAGGTGGATGCTTGTATATGGTTGTGCTGAATAGAATTGGATGGTGTTGACACTTGATTATCAACTTCTTTCTTGACCTCAATATATAAACAACATTATATTGATTCAACGATTGATCCTCAGCCAAATGGGCTTGTTGAGAATTCCGATGATTTGTTCCTGACTGACTAGACAAGGTACCCTTGAGCATCTCATTTTGTAGACTGGCTAATTGGCTCATTTGAACCTCTAGCCTCTGTATTTTTTGCATGAGAGAATCTTTATTTTTCATATACCTTTCCATTTTTCTCTCTAAATCAGTCATTCTCCACTCAAGTTGAGGATTCCGGAAGGAAAATTGTGGAGCTTGGTTTGGAAAATTTTGTTGACAATTTGAAAATTTGGGCGGATGGCTGGAAAAATTGTGATGGTAATTTGAAAAGTTGGGTTGATGATTGGAAGAATTATTGGAATATTGGAAGTGGTTTGAATGGTTTGACCGTGAGTGATCATTGTTGTTTTAGCTCTATGAGAAATTCAGGTGCTTTCTCCAGTCAGGATTGTACGTTTGTGCGTAAGGATTATTGTTTGGCCTTGAAAAGGCCGCATTCATCGGTTCAAGAAATTGTTGCTGAGCTTGGAATACTGGACACTCCTCAAACACATGATTCATTGCTTGACAGTAAGTACAGCCCGGAGTTGGAAATTGGTTTGGGCTGACTTGGTTAACTGAACTTAGTTTTTTAGTTTCTAAATCTTTCAGTCTTCTCACTAGGTTTGATATTCTAGCCTCGTCAGCTATGGGTGGTTCAATTGAATGGAAACCTCCTTTTGAAGAGATGGAGTTTGATTTCCTAGAGTCTTTCATTAGTCGGTTCCCATAGGATGGTGTTTTCAGCTAGATTCTCATATAAATCTCTACTTTATTCTCATCCTTTTGCAAGAATCCCCCTTGACACATAGTTTCTAAGAGAGTCTTGGTTGAGTAGTCTAAACCGTCATAGAGAATTTGGCATTGTCACCATTTTTCTATTCCATGATGAGGACATTGGACAAGGAGGTGTTTGAATCATTTAAAGTACCGCCAAAATGGTTCACTAGGCTCTTGCTTGAACTGCATGATGTTTTTTCTAATGAGAGTGGTCTTATAAATTGGATAGAATTTTTTCAAGAAGACCTTGATGAAATCATCCCACGATATGATCCGTTAAGCTGTAAAGCTATTTTTTGGCTAAGTCCTTAAGAGCAAATGGGACAAATCTTGACCTACTTGCATCATCTATAAGGTATGAGATTTTCATCATTAAGCATACTTTCTTAAATTCTCTTATGAAGAAATAAGTATCTTCGGACTCTAAGCCATGAAACTTAGGGAGTGTGTTGATGAACTGTGGCTTGAGCTCAAAGTTGTGTTCACCAACCGATGGAAGTTGGATGCAAGATGGAAGTGTGATTCTAATGGAATAAAACCTATCCTGCAAAGATGTCGGTTGAGTCATAACTAGATCTGGTTTGAATTCTTGCTTGGGTGGTGATGTGTTTGTAGTTGACCTAGATGTGATTAGGTCTCTCGACTACACTTGCATATACAAATACTACCACAAACAAGTTCACTACTAGTCAACAAGTAAAAAGCAATCAAGTCTAAGGTAACCTTGACCTAGACAACTTCTACTGGTTGATTGTCCACAGGAGGTATAATACAGACTGACCATAAACTAATCAGCCAGGTCAGGGCAATATTGGTGGGAGGTATCCGTGCAGAAGTGACGGGCCTAATTAAGCCAAACCAACAGCCTTCGGGGTTTCGCCCCTCAATCCCTGTCCTTTGACATTGATTTGGCAGGAGTCAAATTCTAACACCTTACCACTTAAGATAATTTTCTAATGAGTTCGAGATATTCCTAAGGCCAATGTCTATTAGATTTTAAGTTTGGCCTAAGCTGTGCGTGCTTGGAGATGGTTTGTGGGCTAAGGAAGGGTAATGACTCTCCCACCTTATCTTGTGTTGGGTTTTTCCCTTAAGATTGATTGTGTAAAGTGTGCAAGATATAGAAAAGTAACATTCAACAAGCAAATAATCACTCAAGAATGTTTTCTAAGCTATATACTATGCATACATACCTGTCTCCAGCTTTTTTTCATAGTAATTGTAAAAGAAACATAATTAGATAAATGCCTAGAATGCAAGTCTAAATATTTTTTTAAGCAATAGGCAATCAATCAGATTGCAGTTGGATTAAAAATAGAGTATGTGATTAACAAATATAGCAAAAATAACACCAAAAATTGTATTTTTGTAAAGTAATATGTCGTGCAAAAAAGATTTTTTTAGTAGTCCAAAAATTTTCAAACTTTTGCGCTGCAATTTCTTGGAATTCTGTTTTCTATTTTCTAGAGTAGGGTACAAAATAGTAAGTCTTCTCATGAAATACTTGAGCGCTAAATCTGATTTCTTTATGGCCTTGAAACAAGACATCAAACGTGTTAAAAAATAATTACACTGTTCCCGCCCCGGTAGGCGCCAAAAATTTGATTGCAAGTAAATACAGTGAGAATTATCATGTATCTTTGGGTTAACGGGTCGTGATCCACGAGGAGGAATGTGATGAAAACTTTTCAATGTATTGTTTCAAAAGCAAAGAATGATGTTGATATTTTTTATGTGAAAAAAGAATGGAGAGTACCGAGATGATTAAAAAAAAACTTGAAACTTGGGAAAGATTTTGGAGAAAATGATCTTTAAAAGGCTTTGATAGTGATGGCGCTAGTTTGTTTTTAATAAAGAGAATTTAGGCTCACTAATCTTTACCTAACTCTAGATTCTTTTCTTGAAAAGTTCGAGTGCCTCAATGAGATCGTAGGCAAAAAGTTTAGCCTTGTATTTAAAAGAGATCAAGTAAAACACATATGATGGTTTATTTAGAAATCGAACTTTAGTTTTTGAAATCTTTCTTTGAATTGAATGTTAAACCATCAAAGTAATAAAGTAAGAATGGAATAAAAACATGTTCTTTTTAATGATAAATTTCAAGATTAAGTTCAAAATCTAATCCCATCCTCGTGTGCCTTCAAGAACACTCGCAATAAGCAAGGCTTAGTTTAAGACATCCATATGATTCAGTTGGGTCTTTTCATTAATACCGATCAAGAATCAATACTAGAGAGGATAGATTAGTGAGCCCAGAAAGAAGAGATTTAGCTACTCATTACTAAAAAAAAGAAAACATTAAATTGAAATTCAACATACCTGTGAGTTGGAGAAGAAAATAAGTCTGTCGAATCTTTATTGATGTCACTTCAACTTCAGATTACAATCACTATTTTTCTCTCTCACTTTGTTTCTGAACTGAACTACAGATTAAGAACTGAGATATAACTTCTCATAAACTATCTAACAATGAACCTAAACCCTAAAAATAAAGAGAAAAACTTAAACTAGTCTTTGGTCCCTCCTTCAATAAACTTTATACCTTTTATAGGCAAAAACCCAGAAGGAAGAGGAGTGAGGAGATAAGGGGAGCTGACTATTTCTGAATTTGAATCCTCCCCTTATCTCTAAACTTTATTTGATGTGGATATTCAATTCTGATCTACAACTTGTTGGTGTGTTGATTGCTAAATATAACTTATCAAATGATAAATTAGAAACAGTGATCAACGTAAAAGTTGTAACCTTTAAGTCTTCTTTTTAGATCATCTTAAATCATCAAATTTGAGTTTCGGTAGCGAAAGTTATGATTCAAGTATTAAAATGTATCCAATCTGAATCTAAGTTAAAATTGCTTCATATCATTCGTTGATCTTCTCTCTGTCCATTTATCCCTTTGAATTTTGAATTTGAACTCTGTATTTGACGTTATCCTCGGTTGATTTTTAGCTAACCAAAATGGATTTATAAAAATCTGAATTTTACCGGTTTTTATTTGGTGTTATCTTTCTGATTTGCGTTAATTTTCAGCTTGAATTATCCCTATTCTCCTGAATATTTATCCCCATCTTTTTTAAGATTTAAATTTAATTAAATTAGAATTAAAGTGGGCTTATGGGCTCAATTTCCTTCCACCTCCATTAGTGATGGGCCTGCACATTATTAAATAAAAATAAGACTTATCAATAGGATTTATTAGATGATAAACATGGTAATGTGACAATGTATATGCAATATCTGTGACCGATCTGATAATAAGTTTTTGAATAGAGATTGAGTTTAGAAATAAAAAATTCAATTTTCCTATAATTTATAGAATACTTGAACTCTTACAATAATACTTCAAATATTTTCTTTCTCTTCAAAATACTTTTCAAAAATACTAACACTTTTCTCTTTTCTTTATGGATTTTGTGGGTGTAATCCACTGAAAATCCTCACGAGACAAAACTCATCCTTTGAGGATAACCCAGAGGTTTAACGGCTTTTTGCACATGCTCAGTGCAATCGAGGGACCTGCGAAAGTGGTCCAGTTATCTACTAGGATTAGTTTTGATGTTTTGCTCGAAGGCAAGCAAAAGATAAGTGTGAGGGTATGATCGATCACCGATATTGCATATATATTACCACATTCTCATATTTATTATCTAATAAAGCCTGTTATTTAGTCTTGTTTGTATTTAATAGTGCATACCCATTACTAATGGAGGTGGAAAAGAAATGAGCCCAAAAGCCCACTTTAATTCTGATTTAACTAAATTTAATCTTAAATAAAGATGAGAATAAATATTCAGGAGGATAGAGACGATTTCAGCTGAAAATCAATACAAATCAAGTGAGATAAAACTGGTTGAAAATCAGTTATATTTGGATCCAGTTTGTTAACCAAAGATCAACGAAAAATCATCAAAATCAAAAGGTCAAATAGCATATCTTTGGGATATACGTAAAGGAAAATCAAATTCCCTCGTGCCTAACCCCTAATGTGGCCAGATGGCAACATCAGGGCGGGTTGGTTAAGGAGATATGGGAAGCGTTTGCTTTCGCTATCTGCTCACGCTTTCCCCCCTCGGATTTTTGGCTATAAATACTGCATACTACAGAGAAGAAGGGACCGAAGACTAGTTTAAGCTTTTTACTTTATTTTTAGGATTTAGGATAATTGTTAGATAGTTAATGAGAAGTTGTATCTCAATTTTATTTTTGTAGTTCAGTTCAGAAACAAGTGAGAGAGAGAAAGAGTGGTTGTAATCCGATATTGAAGTGACAACAATAAGATTCAAGATCTTCCTTCTTCTCCAAACTATCTGGCATGTTACATTTGTTTTATATGCATTGTTTTACATCGATCATGAGTAACTAAGCATTTTTCTGGGCTCGCTAATCTATCTCTTCTGCCCTTCTTCTCTTGATTAGTTTTCATGAAAGCAACCTCACTTGAATCATTGGTATGCCTAAGTCAAGCTCTGTTCTTGAAGGCACATGAGGATGGGTGTTAAAGTTTAAACATTTATTTCAAAAATACAACTATTTCTAAATCATTTTTATTCCATACTTGCTTCCTCAGTTGATGGTTTAACATTCTATTTTTAATATTGTGTAAAAAAAGTTTTCTGTCTTTAAAACAAAATCATATTATTTATTTTACTTGAACACTCAAAAGAGACTTTGTATTTTGCCTATGACTAGAGTGAGGTATTAAAACATTCTTGAGAAAATTAAATAGTTGAGTTGAAGACTAGCGAGCCCGGATCTTTTCATAATTTAAATTACGATAAAATCACTCTTAAAGCATTTTCTGAAAAGTCATTTTCTCCACAACCTTCTCTAAATTTTAAGTTTTCTTTAAATTACTTCTCTACTTTATATTTTCTTTTCAACTAAAAGACACCAACACCAATCTTTGCTTTTAAAATAATACATCAAAACGCATTCATCGCATTCCTCCTCGTGGACACGACCCGTCAGCTCAAAGCTATAAGATAATTCTCACTGCTTTTCTTGCAATCACTTTACATTTTTTTATATTCATATGTATGCGAGAAATAGTTTGTGTGCCCACACTTGTGTTCAACCAAGAGAGTTATTGAAGCATCTCAACTCTTAGTTTAAAGGAATCTCGAGGAGTAGTTTCAGAGCCTTTCACGGGGAATTCGGGCTCACTCTTGGTTACACATAGTGCGCTAGCAATTAAGCTTTTAATTTCGCATCATTTGTCTTAGATTAGCTACAACTGTTCACCCACCTCTAGGTGTACTTTCATTCACCATTTAGAACTTATCCTGCAACGTTGTGTCCAGAAAAATTTAACATTAAACTAGGAGAAATGCCACTTCACGGTAAAATATGGAATTGTCTTGGGACATGAGATCTCGAGAAAAAGGATAGAAGTGGATAGATCTAAGACCAATGTCATAGCTAAGCTTTCTATGCACAAATGTGTGAAGGATATCTGATTCTTCTTAGGACACGACAGTTTCTACCGTAGGTTTATCAAAGACTTTAGCAAGTTGTTAGACCTTTAACTAATTTTTTAGTTAAGAACATATCTTTCACTTTAGATGATGAATGTATCAATTCTTAGGAGAAGCTTAATAAGGAGCTGATTTTTGCACCAATCATTTCTGCTTCAGATTGGTTAGAGCCGTTCGAGATCATGTGCGATGCTTCAGATTTTGTCATAGGCGCTGCCTTAGGACAGTGCATTGATAACAAACAACATGTGATCTACTACTCAAGTAAGACTCTCAATGATGCCCAATTGAACTATACTACAACCGAGAAAGAATTCTGGGTGGTAGTGTTTGCTTAGAGAAATTCCGTCCCACTGCTTGGGTAAAAAACAACCATCTTCATCAATCATTCTGCACTTAGGTACCTCATACTTCAGAAGGATGCCAAGGCCCAACTTATTTGTTGGATTCTTTTTCTTCAAGAATTTGATCTCAAAATTTGAGACAAAAAGGGCGTAGAATGTTGTCGCTGAACTTCTCTCTCATATCCCTATTGCCTCTCACAATGAATTATCTATTAACGATGACTTTCCCGATGAACAACTTTTAGTTTCTTTTATGAAACTTTGGTTTGCCGACATAGTGACCTACTTAGTCACGAATCAAACTCTATCTCATTGGTCAAAACAAGATACCTATCAGCTCTATCTCAAGCCCGGTATTTCTCTTGGGAGAAACTGTATCTTTTCAAGTGTTGTTCCGACCAAATCATTAGGAGATGTATTCCTGATGAGAAAGTCAAGAGTGTTCTCTCCTTTTGTCACGAGCTTGCTTGCAGTGGATGCTTTGGTCCCTATAAGAGTGCTGCAAAAGTGCTACAAAGTGGGTTCTATTGGCCTACTTTATTTAAAGATGCCTTTGAATTTTGCAAGACGTGCCCAAGATGTCAAATGGTAGGAAGGGTCTCGGAATAAAATATGATGCCCCTCAACTCAATTCTAGAAATAGAACTTTTTGATATTTGGGGCATTGATTTTATGGGTTCTTTTCCTAACTCATTTGGGAACCAATACATCTTAGTTGCGCTATGGACTAAGTGCCTAAATGGGCAGAAGTCATTCCAAACAAGATTAATGATAACAAAGTTGTTGTTAAGTTCTTTAAAAAAAAATATTTTTTCGTGCTTTGGAACCCCTCGAGCTGTAAATAGCGATAATGGTACTCATTTCTGCAATATATCTTTTGAGGCTCATATGTAGAAATATGTTATAACACACAGACTATCCACACCTTATCATCTTTAAACCAGTGGGCAGGTAGAGATCTCCAATAGACAAATCAAACTTATTTTGGAGAAGATTGTGAACCAAAACTGAAAAGACTGGTCCATCAAACTGGTAGATGCCTTTATGGGCTTACATGGCCACTTTCAAAACTATTTTAGGAATGTCTCCTTATAGGTTAATCTTTAGAGAGGCTTGCCACCTACCTGTTGAGTTAAAGCACCGGGCCTTATGGGCAATTAAGCAATTAAATTTTGATCTAGGTAAGGTCATTGACCTTCGAAAATTGCAAAATTTCGAACTTAAGGAGTTGAGGAATGAGGCCGATGAAAATGCAAAAATCACAAAAATAGGGTTAAGGTCTTTCAGATGAGTTTATCATAAGAAAAACTTTTATCCTCGGACAAAAATCTTACTCTATAATTCTAGGTTTCATCTTTTTCTAGGAAAGTAAAAGTCAAGATGGAATAGGCCATTTATTGTGAAAACTGTGTTCCCATACGGTGTTGAAGAGATTAGCGACCCCAAGCACGGGAATGACTTTAAGGTCAATGGTCAACGCCTTAAACCGTTCTTGAAACCGGTGTTGGTAAATGAGTCGGCGATCGGTCTATTTGACCCACTGTATCAATAACATCTACTCTTTTACATTTTATTTCATGCATATATACATTTCTTTTATACATTGGGAACAATGCATGAGATAGGTATGGGGGGCACTAACATTTAAAAAGAAATTCTTTTTGAAGTGAGAAACAATATTTTGATCCATTTTTGTACAAAAATTACGTTAATTTTAAAGAATAAGAGAATAATAATTAGGATTTTTTTTACTTTGTCAAAATAAGATTAATTGTTTGATTTCTAGGTTTAGGAAGAAAATTAGAAAACTAATTTAGTCTTGATTTTTATCTTGATGAAATATGCATATTTTATATACTTACACACTTAGGCTTCAAAATAAAGATTCTTATACCTTATAAAAATTAAAAAGAAAAAAATATATATATTAAAAATCTTCTAATTGAGCTGGGTATTTGTGTCTCATAACGTATAAGTATTCACGTCTAAAAGTGATCCATATAATCAATAAAAACCCTTAATTTTGTGGCCTTATTTGCTCAAATCCTTAAGTCCTTGATATGTTTTCTCACCGGTGCCCTAAGGCCGTCCGGCGTGGGAGTCACCAACTAAGGCTCGTTACATGGGTGAATTAAAAACCTAATAGAACTGAGAGATATTACCACCATAATATGTAAAAAGAAGGTATAAGAGTTAGAGTTAAAGAATCCTTAGTCAAAACATTCACGGTCTCAAAGTTCATATGATTTAGGGTAAATAATAGGTTAAGTGAGAAATACGATTTTAATCCTTACCTTTAATGATTATAAGTTTATGAATAGAGGCTAAGTTTAAGAATGAACAATTTGGTGAACCTATGACTTATAAATTACTTAAGTTTTTGCAAAATTTTATCAAAATTTCTTCTCTCTCTTAAAAAGGAATTTTCAAAAAAAATACTAACATTTTTTAGATTCTTTTTGGACTTTGTGGTGTAATCTACGGAAAACCCTCACGAGAAAAACTTAGCCTCTAGGGATAACTTAAAGATTTAACGGCTTGCTGCATATGCTCAGTGCAGTTGCTTGGCATGTGAAAGTGGCTCAATAAGCTCTTAGTCTTTTGATTTTTCTTGAGGACGAGCAAAAGATATGTGTGGGTGTGTGATTATTCACGTGCATTGCATAATTCATGTCACATTTTCAAATTTATTATTGTTTAAAAACTCTGCTATTTAATGGTTTTAATATCTAGTGGTGTGCAGTGTAATTAATGGAGAAAGAGGAGAAATGGACAAAATTATTTTAATTAATCTGGATTAGTTAGAGATAAGATTATCTATCTCAAGAAATCAATGGAGATGCATTTGAATCCAGAGGTTTAGAAGAAGACCTATTTGAAGAAATGAAAATATCTCAACAGGAGAGATCACGCGTTCAAAACGTTGATCCAACGACCACTGTCCTGTTGCGAAAACACAATTTGGTTAAGGCTGTTGGGCTAGCAAATTTTCCCTTATCTTCACACGCTTATCCTACTACTTCTCCTCCTATAAATACCCCACCATACAAAGCAGAGAGACGTAAAGAAGAATAGGATTAAGTTTTTGCTTTATTCTTAAGGTTATGATCTTTGTTAGCTGATTGCAAGTATTGTAATTTTCATTTGTTATTTTCATTCTAGCTTAGTCTAGCAATGAGTGTGTGTATGTGTGTGTGTGTGAGAGAGAGAGAGAGAGTGTGTGTTGTAATCAAAGATTGAAGTGACAACAATAAAATATTCAAGGCTTTTCTTCATCTCCACTCTCGGGTATGTTGTACTTAATTTATAATAGTTGCTTTTCCTTTTCTATGAGTAGCTAAATCTACCTTTTCTATGCTCACTAATCCCTCTTCTCTATTTTTACTCTTAATCGATTTTATGAGAAATGCCCAAATTGAATTTTTTGAATGCCTAAGTCCAAACCTTATATTTTGCGAGTGTTCTTGTTGGCATATAAGGATGGGTAATGATTTTTGAACTAACATTTGAAATTATTTCTTAAACTTGTTTATATTCTATGCTTGCTTGTTTGGTTTGATGGCTTAACATTCAACTTAGAACAATTTCAAAACTTAGTTAAATTCCCAAAATCTATCTAATCTACTTAACTTGAATTCTCATGAACTAGAAGACTGAACTTTTTGCCTATGATCACGTTGATGCACTTAGCTTTCAAAAGAAGAATATAGAGTTGAGTAAAAGATTAGTGAGCCTGGTCTTTCTCTTTATAAAAAGAAACAAACTCTCTTTTTTTCAAAACAAATCAACTCTCAATCACACCATCTTTTTTTATTTTCTTTTAAAAAAACCAACACTAAACTTGTTTTCAAAACAAAGACACTAAAACGCTTTCATTACATCTCTCCTCGCGGACATGACCCGTTTGCCCTAGGCTACACGATACTCTTTACTCCAATCCCCACACATTTTCTGCTTTCTTTCCTTGAACTTGAATTGGTGTTTGGAATTGTTCGGTTTAAACCCAAGCAAGGATCTTGTTGAAGTGAAGAAGGTACTAGGCTTGGAGATTGAGAGAGACCAAAAAAGTGGCATGGCTTGCTTGACACAAAAGGGGTATTTGAAAAAAATACTGTAGAAGTTCAACTTCAATGACGACCCAAAATCTGTAAATACACCATTGACCCCTCATTTCAAGTTAAAAGATATTATATCTTCTACTACTGTTGAATAGCGTGAGTATATGTCTCACGTACTGATCAGTCACTGATATTGCATATTTATTGTTATATTTTCATATTTATTATATAATAAACTCTATTTTTAATATTATTTTTGTTTAAATGATGTGCAGACCTTGTTTAATGGAGAAGAAGAGAAAATGAGCCTAATAGCCTAATAAAATTTAGAATTAAATCAAATTAAGGATTGGGACAAATATTCAGAAGATAAGCTGAAGATCAGAGCAAATGAGAGAAGATAACACCAAATAGAAATCGGATAAATTCGGATTTCTATAATTCCATTTGTTAACTTAAAAATCAACAGGATATCACCAAATTCAGAAAGCAAACTGAAAAACCAAGCGGATAAAAGGAGATATCCAAATGAGGAAGCACGCGATCCCTTGGATCTATCCAGCAAGCCAGATCCTAGCTGCAGAAACGTGGCCAAAGCCGCATTTCCTCAGCATTATGGTTGAATATCTTCATATCCTCCTTGCCTCTCCATTTCTCCTATAAATACCTACAAATTCAGAGGCAAAAAGGCACCACTCTAGTAGAGAGTTTAGTTTAGGCTTTTCTTCAGTTCTAACTTAGGTTTATTCTTTTCTCTTTAATGTAATTTTTTAGTTTCTTTGTAAACTAAGATTAGACTGAGATTCATGTAAAAAAGAGAAGAGTTATGTTGAGAGTGACACCAATGTAATGTTCTTTCCTTTCTTTCATTGTTTTTCAAACTAAATCAAAGTTTACTTTTTATTCTTCTTTTTATTTACCTCCTTACTTGTTTGTAATCCAAATGAATCTGATAGCCTCGATTATACCTTGCCCTTGCAAGTACCACTGATGGCTTATAGTGATGGACATTTATTTTTAATATTTAGTATTCTTTTTTGCTTTTATTTTCTGCTTGCACTTTCATTTGATAGATTAATAGAATTAGGAAAATCCTATATGCCATGCTATGATCACTTTCAAGTCAAGGTAAGTCGTCGATACAGATCAGAGGTAAAGCAAGCTTCAAGGAGTAAGTATTCTTTAATTCTTTCTTTCTTTATTTCTTAGGTTAGAAACACTACTTAAAAACCCTTCTATCTCTATTCTTCTTTCTTTTTAACTTAGTTTAGATACACTTTCAAACACCAACACCATTTCTTCTACCATCTTCTATTTTCGCTTCTTCTTAACTCTTAACACTTTTTATTTTCTTTTTCTAAAAACTAAGAAGAAATACTTAACCAATCTAGTAACTTAGAAAAGACTTACTAAAAGGTTCTATCGCAGTCCCTCCTTGTGGATTACGACTCGCATAGCACTTGCTATAGCGATGAATTGAGCAACCTTGCACTTTCTTAATCACGTTCCTAAACTTTTACATTTTTTGTGTAAGTTCAAACTCGATCAAATTTTGGTACCGTTGCTGGGAAGGGATAGTAAGTTTTCTGTTTAGTTTACTAACGGTTAAACTTTCTTCTCTGTTTTTGTGTGTAGGTGCTTAACTCAGAAAAACTAAACGCTGCAGTGGAATACACGCTGTCCTCTTCCTCTGCCCAAGAAACCAGAGAACAAGGGTATTGTTCTGCCGCAGAAACACATCCAAAACTGCGTTTGCTCGGTAGTTCAGTAGAACTACTGAACTGTTATTTGAAGAATTAGACTGCCGTGTAGCTTAGGGCTAACGGAACGTGTCCACGAGGAGAGATACGATGTAAGCTTTTTGGTCTTGTTGTTGAGAAAACAAGTTTTAGTGTTTATATTTTTTAGAAAAAAAGAAGATGGAGAGTAGAGAAGTGATTCAAAGAAAAAATTGAAAATTTAGAATAGGTTTGGAGAAGATGATTTTTAAAAAGACTTTGAGAGTGATTTGGCTGTGTTTTTAATAATGAAAAAGATCTAGGCTCACTAATCTTTGACTTAACTCTAGATTCTTATCTTGAAAATTTAAATGCTTCAATGTGATATAGACGAAAGTTTAATATTGCAATTAAAGAGAAGTTAAGAAAAACACATGAGATAGTTTTTAGAAATTGAACTTTAATTTTGAAATCGTTCTTTAAGTTGAATGTTAAACCATCAAGGCAATTAAGCAAGCATGGAATAAAAATAGGTTTTTTATAAGATTAATTTAAAGTTTAAGTTCAAAAATCAATCTCTAAAAACAGGGTTTTTCGTTAAAATCAAATGATTCAACTGGGTTTTTCGTTAAAATTGACCAAGAATGATTCAATCAACTTAAATTAAGGCATGCAAATGATTCAACTGGGTTTTTCGTTAAAATTGACCAAGAATATAATTAGAGAGGATAGATTAGTGAGCCCAGAAGAGGGAAATTAGCTACTCATAGCGAGAAATTATAACTAAAACAGTAAAAAGAAGACATAAACATACCGTCACAAAGAAAAGAAATTGAAGAAGAGTCTTTAATCTTTATTGATATCATGTTCATCTTTGATTACAACACTCTTTCTCTCTCTCACTTTGTTTCTGGCCTAAACTAGAAAGCAATAAAATTTTTATCTAACAATAACTCCAACCTTAGGAATAAAGAAGAATTCTAATTCTAATTTTCTCAGTATCCTCTAGGTATTTATAGTAAAAAGCCTGGGGTAGTGGTTCATCAAAATGCTGACTCATCAAAAGATATATTCTTAGAATTTTGAAGTTGAATTATGAATATGCTGAGAATATTCTTTTCTTCACTTGATTGGAAACTTAATTAAGTTGGGCTGCAACTAATTATCATATTGATTTCTGAATATGATACATCAAACGATTGAAATAAAAATAGTAGTTAATAAAAGGATTATACCCTTTAAGTCTTCTTTCTGTAGCATCTTGAATCATCAGATTTATATTTCTATAACGAAAATTATAATCAAATTACTGAAAGATGCTCAGTCTGAATCTGAATTTTGATTGAATTGTAGCCTTTTGGAGTTTCCTTCTGTGACTCTATCTTGCCATGTAATCAAAGGGTATATTCTCAGAATTTGAATTTAAACCCTAAATATGCTGAGAATATCCTTTCTTCTTTACTTGGAAGATAATTGATTTCCAATCACGAATTTAATGGATTTTTCTTTTAATCTCTAAATATGATTGCCTTAAATCTCTGAATTTATTGGGCTTTTTGGGCTTGTTGGGCTCTTTTCCTTCTTCTCTCCTTTTTATAAAAGTCTGCACATCACTAAGCAAAAAGAGGACAAAATAGCATAGTTTTATTAAAAATAAATATGAGAATGTGAAATAAATATGCAAATTCAATGAGTAATCGCACCCCACACCTATCTTTTGCTCGCCTTCGAGCAAAACAAAAAGAAAGAAAAACTAAACTAATCTAACCTAACTCACTTTCATAGGAATCACGATTGCACTTAGCACATACAATAAGCTGTTTAACCTCTAGGTTACCCCTAGAGGACGAGTTTTATCTGGTGAGGGTTTTTAGTGAATTGCACCCACAAAATCTATAAAAGAAAGAAAAATAAAATGTTTGTATTTTTGAAAACTCATTTAGAAAAAAATATTTGAAATGTTTTTGCAAAAATTATGTAATCTATAAGTCTTAAGATTACCAGACTATTAATTCATATACTTAGTCTTTATGCAAACATTTATTATCAATCTAGGTCAGGATTCAAATTGTATTTCTCATGTAGTTTATTATTTTACCCTAAGTCATATGCACATTTGTGACTGTGAATGTTTTGACTAAGGATTCTTCAACTCTAACTCTTATGTCTTATTTTTTCTTTTTTTATAATATTTCTTAGTCTTATTAGGCTTTTTAATTCGCCCATATAACGAGCCTAAGGTTGGTGACTCCCAAATCGGACGATCTTAGGGCACCGCGTGAGAAACACCCATCGGACTTAAGGACTCGAGCAAACAAGGCCATAAAACTAAGGATTTATATTTAATGATATAAATCTCTTTTATGCGTGAATACTAATGCTTTATGAGGCACAATTACCCAGCTTAATCTGATGAATTTTTTTTATATATATAATACTTTTTTATAAGGCACAAGAGTTTTTGTTTTGAATCTTAAGTATGTAAGTGTATGAAGAATGCATATTTCATCAAGGTAAAAATCAAGAGTAAATTACTTTTTCAATTTTTCCCTAACTTTAAAAATTAAACAAATTATTTTATTTTGACTAAGTATTAAGAAATCCTAATTATGATTTTCCTAATCCTTAAAATTAACTTAATTACTTACAAAAATAAGTCAAAATATTGTTTTCTTTTTCAAAAAGTTTTTAAAAAAAAATTATGTTAGTAAAATCCTATGTTAGCATATTAGTAAACTCTCTCCCACACCTATCTCATGCATTGTCCTCAATGTATGAATGAAATTCAATAATGCATGAAATAAAATATAAAAGAGGTACATACAAGACTCACAATAACTGACTCGACTAGTTAAAAAAATAAAAAGATGCACAAACAAAAAGAAAATATAATAAATATGTACAATACCACATCTTCCTCATACCTAGATCTTTCTAAGTCTATTCCCTCGAGCTCGCCTCCTATCGTTCCAATGGGTTCTCTTCATTAGTGAAATTAGAGAGGTCAGTCTTTTTGTTATCTTGGCGTTCATTCTCTCCAACTTGTTCATCACTTTCTATACTCTTCACCTACTATTTTTCCTACTTCTGGTCCTTAGAAATTGATCATCATCATACATCTCAATTGGGTTGTCCACAATATAAATATCTAGAAATTTGAGCTCATCCTCGAACATCATCTCAAAACTTGGGTCACCTATTTCCTCGGGAGGTGAGTAATTAACTAAAGCATCTCTAATTGATTTATTTAAACACATAAGTTTATCTTCGAAGAGATTTTTAAAGCTTTGGTTAATTTGAAGTTCTTGAAGGGTATTGTTAAAAGATTGATCAGTGGTTGGCTCATCAAAAGTGAAGATACTCAATTCAAGTTTTCTTTTATCAAAGGGAACTCTAGATTTAAGATTATCAACACAATTTTCCTCATCACTATGATCACACTCATCCTTAAACATCAAGAAACAACAATTCATCATCCATGCATACATCCTCACAATTGTACTTAATGTGCTCTTTTCCTAATAATGATTAGATGAAATGTTTTGCTACTCAGCTGATATCTTTTCACAAACTTTAGTAACTTCATCCTCACATTTCGCTTGAAGAAAAAGTTCATCATCACAATAGTCACCCTCACTATACGATTCAACTTGCTCTACACGAGGTGTAAGTGCAGCCAAATAATCTCTAATCACTTTATTTAGATACCTAGGATAATCATTAAATATGCACACTTTCTCAACACGTTTCTCATATTCAACCTCTTCAATTCGATTAAAGTGAAATGATGGAGTGGACTCGAAGGGTATCTCGATGGAATGAATAGACACGTTGATGTGATCTAGAATTGATATGGGTTCTCATAGTTTGGACTTTGTTCATTTTATTAAGATTTTGGACTTTGTTCATTTTATTAAGATTGATGTGTTCCTGAATTGACATGGATCGTGTTGGTTTTGGATCAAGAACTGGTTGAGTAGAAAATGAATCCTTCTCTTGTTCACTAGCTAACTCACTTGCTATTATATCTAGGTGGCCCAAGTGTTTAACATTGTCATTGAGCATTTGTTGTGAAGATTGCGTGAAGTTTCAAAAGTTTTCTCCCGTGTTGACTGTGTGTCCTCATGGTTACTATTAAATTCAAATTGTGGGGGTAATGGAACCATAGGAGACTAATTGAATTGAATTGAGCATTAGTATGTGATTGGTCCCATAAAGAATCAGTATCATTCCAACACCCCAATTCAAAATTTAATGGATAGTGTTCACTTGTAGGTCCTTGAAATGTGTGAAATTGATTTAGACCCAGTCCTAACGAATACCCTATCGAAGGACACGGTTCTGAAGGATGAGATGAGTTATCACAGTGATGACACCAAATAGGAGGGTAAGACGTAAAAGATGGGATAAGAGATTGGATGAAATCACGAAAGCTCAGAAGGGAGGTTAGTGGATGGAAAGGAGGATTTGGCCTATAGAATGGATCGTAATCAAATTAGTGTGGATAGGCCATTGGAAATTTTTTTAATTTTTTAATTTTTTAAGTTTTATTATTTTTGGTGGTGAATTATTTTTGGTTAACCTAAATGAGTTTGGGTCTCTCGATCACACTTGCATACAAAGTTACTATCACAAACAAGCTTACCAATCAGTCAAAAAAATTCAACCACGCCTATTCTAAAGGAAAATTGGACCTAGAGAACTTCTAACTAGTTGATTGTCCACAGAAAGTATAATGTAGACTCTGACCACAAGCTAATCAGCTAGGTCATGGTAAGATTGGTGAGAGGTATCTGCGCAAAAGCGACGGGCCTAATTAAGCCAAACTACTAGCCTTCAGGATTTCGCCCTTCAATCCCTATCCTTTGAACCGATTTGGCAGGAGTTAAATTCTAACACCTTCCCCCTTAGGATAACCTCCTAATTATTTCAAGATGTTCCTAAGGCCAACATCTATCAGATTTTAAACTAGGTTTAGGTTGTGCATGCTTGGAGATGGTTTGTGAGATAAGGAAGGGTAATGACTTTCCCACCTTATATTTTGCTGGGTTTTGCCCTTAAAATGTTTTAGTGCAAAGTGTGCAAGGTATAAAAAAGTAGCATTCAACGAGGAAGTAATCGCTCAAGGATATTTCCTAAGCTATATGCTATGCATACGTATCTTGTCTCTAGTTTTCTTCAACAGTAATTAAAATGAAACGTAATTAGACAAATGCTTAGGAATGCAAGTCTAAACATTTTTTAAAACAATCACAATCAATCAATTACTGTTGTATTAAAAATAGGATTGTGAGATAATCAAGTGTAAAAACTAGAGATTAAGAAAGCTTGTTTTTGCAGAGCAATATGTCCTACAAAAAAGTGTTTTTAGTAGTCCCACAAAAAATTGCTTTTCTGCTGCAAACTCTTGAAATTCTGTTTTCTGCTTTCTAGAGTAGGGGCACAGGATCACAAGTCTTCTTCTGCAATGGTTGAACACTCAACCTGATTTTTTTAACCCTAAAACAAAACACCAAACTTGTTAAAATACAAGAATACCGTTCCCTCTCGGGCAACGGCGCCAAAATTTGTTTGAGGAATTAAATTACTGTGTGTCTAATGGGTCGTGTCTATGAGAAGAGATGTGATACAAGCTTTTTGTGTTATTGTTGAGAAAACAAGTTTTAGTGTTTGTGTTTTTTAGAAGAAAAAAGATGAAGAGTAGAAAAGTGATTCAAAGAAAAAGTTGAAGATTTAGAATAGGTTTTAGAGAAGATGATTTTTAAAAAGACTTTGAGAGTGATTTGATTGTTTTTAATAATGAAAAAGATCCGGGCTTACTAATCTTTAATTCAACTCTAGACTCTTATCTTAAAAATTTAAATGTTTCAATGTGATCATAAGAAAACATTTAATCTTGCAATTAAAGAGAAGTTAAGTAAAGCACATGAGATAGTTTTTAGAAATTGAGTTTTGATTTTGAAATCGTTCTTTAAGTTGAATGTTAAAACATTAAAGCAATTAAGCAAGCATGGAATAAAAATATGTTTTTATAAGATAAATTAAAAGTTTAAGTTCAAAAATCAATCCCATCCTCGTGTGCCTTTAAGAACACTCGTTAAAAAGCAAGGCTTAAATTAAGGTATGCAAATGATTCAACTGAATTTTTTTGTTAAAATTGATTAAGAATAGAATTAGAGAGAATAAATTAGTAAGCCCAGAAAAGAGAAATTAGTTACTTATAGCGAGAAATTATAACTAAAAGAGTAAAAGAAGATAAAAACATACCATCACAAAGAGAAGAAATTAAAGAAGAGTGTTGAATCTTTATGGATGTCATGTTCAATCTTCGATTACAACACTCTTTCTCTCTCCAACTTTGTTTATGGCCTAAACTAGAAAGTAATAGAACTTCTATCTAACAATGACCCTAACTTAGGAATAAAGAAGAATTCTAATTCTAATTTTCTCTGTATCCTCTAGGTATTTATAGGAGAAAGCCTGGGGTAGTGACTCATTAAAATGCTGACTCATCAAAGGTATATTCTCAGAATTTTGAAGTTGAACTGTGAATATGCTGAGAATATCATTTTCTTCCCTTGATTGAAAATTTAATTGAGTTGGGTTGCAGCTAGCTGTCATATTGATTGCTGAATATGATTTATCAAATGACTGAAATGGAAATGATAGTTAACAGAAGAATTATATCCCTTTAAGTCTTCTTTCTGGAGCATCTTGAATCATTAGATTTTCATTTATATAACGAAAGTTATGATCAAATTACTGAAAGATGCACAGTTTGAATCCGAATTTTGATTGAATGTAGACTTTTGGAGTATCCTTCTGTGACTCTATCTTACCATGTAATCAATGGATATATTCTCAGAATTTGAATTTAAACCCTGAATATGCTAAGAATATTCTTTCTTCTTTTTTACTTGGAGAATAATTGATTTTCACTCACGAATTTAATGGATTTTCCTTTCAATTTTCAAATATGATTGCCTCAAATCTTTGAATTTATTGGGCCTTTTGGGCTTTTTGGGCTCTTTTCCTTCTTTTCTCTTTTTTATAAAAGTCTGCACATCACTAAGCAAAAAAAGACAAAACGTAAGAGTTTTATTAAAAATAAATATGAAAATGTGACAATAAATATGCAAAATTAATGAGTAATCAACTATATTTTTTACAGATGCTTCACACTATAATATTTATATTCTGCATCTATTAGTTTTTATTTTTAATATATTCTGCACATTATTTTAAATCAACAGTAACCCGTGTTTGTAAATGATAAAAAATGGTTTTACACTGCATTTTAGGCACATGTTTAATTCGTTACATTTCTTATTATTGTTAAAGAGTGCTGGAGCAAAGGTACTGCGCATATCATTTAATATAGGAAACATTCTTGTATGATCACCTTGAGTGTTAGTTTTTGCTAAATATTTGTACACGTGCATGAAAACGATTAAGGGCATATCCTTACACAAGATAAGGTGGCGAAGTTATTATCCTTCCTTAACCCAAAAATTATCTCCTCACTCACTAACCCAATTCTAACTAAAATTGAGTAGACGTTGGCCCTAGGGACATCTCGGATTCATTAGGAGCTTGACCTAAAGAGGAAGTTGTTAGAGTTTGACTCAGGCCAAATCGGTGTCAAAGGTTGCAGATTGAGAGGCAAAATCTCGAAAAACAGTGGTTTGGCATAATTAGATCTGTTACTTAGGCACGAATACCTCTCACTAATCTTTTCCTTACCTGACTGATTAACTTGTGGTCAGATTGTTGCAATATACCTCCTGTGGACAGTCAACCACTTAAGAGTCATTTAGGTCTAAGGTCTACTCTAACATAGGCTAGATTTTTTGTTTTTTGTTTGTTTATTTTTATTTTTGTTTGTTTGTTTTTGTCAGTTTTTGTGAAATGGATTATAACAATAATTTTTTCAATTTTAATAGTAATTCATATTACACCCGACCTCTTTTTCGGATGGCACCAACCTGATATTTCATAACTTTTACTAATCAAGTATGCCGGATTGGTCATATTCGAGTCAACATAAGCTCCAGTCTCAATATTATGAATAAGACTGAACAATCATCTTCACTCTTCACTGAGTCAGTAGGGATACAACTTCCCGAGTTATTTTATCAACCACCTTACCAATATCCATATGATTTTTATCTAGAACAATTGATAGAAGAAAAATCTGACTTCGATAAGACTCTAGAAGCGATCGAGCATCGAATTCAAAATCTAAAAGACTCATGAGCCAACAAAATTTTCAACCAAGATTCTTACTTTATTTTTCAAGTCCCACAATAAGAAGAAAAACCTACTGACTTAGAAAAGAGTATAGAATCCATGATTCAGTCCCAAAATGATTATATTCAGTCTCCAAATGATTCCTTCAATAGATTAGAAGTACAAATGGGTCATTTGATCAACACAATTAATGATAGGAATAAGGAAACTCTCCCAACCCAATTCTTGACCATTCCATATTCCCCTAGCCATATTGATAGGAACAAAGAATCATGGTGTCTTGGAAATTATTAACCAAGTTCCTCATACCAACTTGAACTTGACAAATCTCAAACCTCTGACGAATTGGCAAGTTTTCACTTTAAGAAAATTTAACTTGATTGTGTGTTACCCCGATCCACAACTTTGTGATTCCGTTTCAGTTTTCAAATCTATGTTCACTCAGATGTCCTTACCCAATTTGGACTTTTCTGAGCCTACACTAATTCCTGCACCTGTGGAGCCTAAAATTGAACTACCAATTTTTGATAGCCACATTTTATTGATGGGAAAGAATGTGAATTTCATTTGGAAGCAACTCTTAAACCATAATTGACTTTTGAATCTAAATTTGATTTAAGTCATATTTTCGAGTCAATATTGGTTCCCAAACTTTTCATTCTTGAGCTCAAGTCAATCATTTCATCGAATCACATTCTATTATGGGACCAAGGTATAGACCATAATAACTCCGAGATTATATTCCAAGAATAGTCATGTAAATGGGATAATTTTCTTGTTAGGAACTTGCATAATCCTATTCAATTTGGGGACAATAAAACTGTAAAAAAGAAAGAGGTCATCAAAGGTAGGTTCTCTGAAAATCTACATACTTAGATTGGGCAGCAACGCTTGGTCCAATCCGATCACTATCGGAACTACCACCTTGAGGTAACATTTTCCTATCCCTTTCTTCTTTTTCATGCATATACGCATTCACTCATACATTGATGACAATATATGAGATAGGTGTGGGGGAGAGTTTAACATAACATAGGTTTCTTTTTAGGTTTATAAAAAAAATCTTTGCTTTTAAAACTTTTTGAAAAGAGAAACAATATTTTGACTTATTTTTTGTAAGAAATTAAGCTAATTTTAAGGAATAGGAGAATATAATTAGGATTTCTTTTACTAGGTCAAAATAAGATTATTTGTTTGATTTCTAGGGTTAAAAAGAAAAAATAGAAAAATAATTTAGTCTTGATTTTTACCTTGATGAAATATGCACACTTTATATACATACGCACTTTGGGTTCAAAAACAAAGATTCTTATGCCTTATGTATAAAAAAAAGAAAAAAGGAAAAAGAAAAAAAAAAAAAAATATATATATATATATATATATATATATATATATATATATATATCAAAATTCCTCTGATTAAACTGGGTATTTGTGCCTAATAAAGCATAAATATTCACGTCTAAAAGTAGTTCATATTATAAATAAAAACCTTAGCTTTGTAGCCTCATTAGTTCGAGTCCTTAAAGTCCTTAGGGTATTTTTTTTTACCCGGTGCACTAAGACCGTCTAGTTTAAGAGTCACCCACTAAAGGCTCGTTATATGGGTGAACTAGAAAACCTAATAGAACTAAGGGATATTACTATCAAAATATATGTAAATAAGGCATAAGAGTTAGAGTGGAAGAACCCCGAGTCACATATTCACGGTCACAAGATGCATACGACTTAGCTTAAAATAATAGACTAAGTGAGAAATACAGTTTTAATTCTTATCTTGATTGATAACAAGTTTTTGATTAGAGACTGAGTTTAAGAATGAAAAGTTTAGTTTTTCTATAACTTATAAATTATTTGAATTTTTGCAAAGAATACTTCAAATATATTTTCTCTTTATCAAAATGTGTTTTCAAAATACTAACACTTTGTGTTTTTCTTTCTTTATGAATTTTTTGGGTGCAATTCACTAAAAACCCTCATGAGACAAAGTTCGTCCTTTAGAGGTTACCTAGAGATTTAACGACTTGCTGCACGTACTAAGTGCAACCGTGATTCCCACGAAAGTGAGTTAGATTATCTCTATTTTGCTTTTTATTTGTTTTGCTCGAGGACGAGCAAAAGATAGGTGTGAGAATGTGATCGGTCACTGATATTGCATAATTATTATCACATTCTTATATTTATTGTATAATAAACTCTTCTTTTTAATATTACTTTTATTTAACTAATGTGCAAGCCTTGTTTAATACAGAAGGAGAGAAAATAAGCCCAATAGCACATTAAATTCAGAATTAAATCAGATCAAGAATTGAGACAATTATTCAAAAGATAAGCTGAAGATCAAAATAAATCATAGAAGATAACACTAAATGAAAACATGTTAAATTTGAATTTTTATAAATCCATTTGGTTAACTTAAAGATCAACAAGACATCACCAAATTCAGAAAGCAAACTGAAAAACCAAGCAGATAAAAGGAGATATTCAAAAGAGAAAGCGTACGAGCAGCCCTTGATCTGGCCAACATGCCAGATCTGGCCGCGAAAACGCTGCCAAAGCCACATTTTCGCTGCTTTATGGTTGAATCTGGGAGAGCGTTAGCTCTCCCTATCTTCGTACGCTCCTTTCCGCTCCATTCTCTTATAAATACCTACAAAATCAGAGGCAAACGGGCACTGTATGACCCGGGAAAGGAGAGAGACGAGAATTTGCGGTAAAAGTTTTCCTTGAATCAAATGAAAAGGATTACAACAAAAACTGTTCCTTCCGGTTACAAGGGAGGGAGAATATTGAATCTTGAATTCCCCCTTTGTTTAATGCTGGGTTCTTCATGTGGCGGTGGAGAGTGAATCTTGTTCTCCGTTGACCAGATGACCGTCCTTCTGGGATCTCCTCTTCGGCCGGTAGAAAGAGTAACTCAGCTCTGTCTACCAAAACTCTCGAAGAGAAGGTAGGAAAAAGCTAGCTCGTACGCAGCGAACTTGCTGAAGAGTTGATCTGCTTCTTTTCTCTCTGTGTCGCCCTCTTGTTGCTGATTGCCAAAAGTTTGACCTTGATGCTGATCGCCCCCAAAAAAAAAGTTCTCTCCTTCATAGCGACGGGGCTATTTATAGAGGTTTTAGGGGGTGATCGTGCCCCCTAAAAGTGCTCCACGATGAGGGCCAACTTCCCCGCTACATGGGCGGTGAATGGCGCCATAATCGGGGTGGTTGTAATCGAGACGCGGGTCTGGACCCTAGCGCCTTGAGGTTGAGACGCGGGTTTGGACCCTCGCGTCTTGAGGTTGAGACGCGGGTTTGGACCCTACGCGCCTTGGTTCTGAGACGCGGGTTCGGACTCTCGCGTCTTGAGGCTGAGATGCGGGTGTCGGGCCCACGTGCCTTAATGCTGAGACGCGGGTTTGAATTTTCGCGTCTTGATTGTCACATTTAGCCTTGCGTCTGGGTCTTGGATCTCTGCGTTTTGGTGGCTTGTCTTGGTGATTTTTAGACAGCCTACAGAACCCCCTCCAAAGTTTTCGATATTCCGCAGTTAACTGGGACGGATTTCGAAATACTTTGGATTCTAGCTGCATTTGCCTTCATGACTAGACTATTAATGCTCCAGGTTTGATCTATTCTGGAGTTGGTCTTCGTGAGTGTACTGTTGAACTCTTTGAAGCCACCAGAGTTGATCATGTTGAGTGTCCAGATACACAGTCTAAACCTCCCTGTTTGCTTTTAAGTCTGTCACGGGTGCGCTTTAAGCCAAGAGTGGTTGGTCTTCTGCTTGTGCCAGTGTACTGTTGAACTGATTCGCAGAAGCAGGGACTGAACGCGGGTTCCTTTTTGAAAAGCGGAGACGAGACTGCTTTAAAGACGCGACTTCTTAGCGAGACGCGACCTTTTGGCAACGGAAACGCGACTGATCTTCATAAGGCAGACGCGATGTTCAGCTGAAGACGCGAATTTCAGAGAGACGCATCTTTTGAATATAGACGCGATTGTCTGGGCGCATTTATGGCAATGCTGACAGGGCATATCCATCGAAGAGACATGGCCGTCGGGTGCGAGTCCGTGCCACGTCATGATTGCTCTGCCAGTTGGCCTGGGGAACCGACGGGATTTCGCCTTTTGGCGCGCGAATTTCCTGGCGCATTAAATGATCCGTGCCACGTGTCGAGCGACGATTCACTGCCGAGTCGTGGCGCATGATCTTCTCTGTGCGTTAAAGTGATTTTGTTCCACGCGTCGAACAGAGATTCGCCGCAGAATTCATCGGGCCATACGCCGCGTATCTTCGCGAATCCTTGTGCCTATAAAAGGCCACAGTTGGGAAGATTCCTCTTCTTCTCCAAACGCACTCGCTGATAAAATTAAGAAAGAGAATTTCTCTTTTCCGTTCATCTGTTTAAACTTGGATCGAATTAGCAATGGCACCCAAGACCAAGCCGACTGCTTCTTCTTCAAAGGCGACCGTCGCCGAGGCCCGGAGGGGCAGCTCCTCCTCTGCGCAGGATGTTGTTCTCCAAGGTCTCCAAGGTAAAATGCTTTTTAGGCGTGAATTTCGCCATTAAAGGAAGTTCAAAGAACCCTTAAGAACCCTTAACACACAATTTTAAATCGTGTTTGACTCCCAGACGCAGTCTTTGGGTTGATAACCGAGGCGCGGGTTTGATGACCCGGTGCCATTAGGTCCTGCATTTTGGACCCTTCACTTAGAATATTTCTAATTGTGAAGGGTTTAAACGCGGACTTTGATCCTTGCGTTCTGCAACATCAGGTGCTGGTTCTTGCGGTCTGGCACCTGAGTCCAAATACTTGAATCTCACAAGTCTTGGTTTGCAAAACGCGGATCTTGCAGGTCTGGACGCGGATTTGATAATTCGTGCGTCCAGTATCTCCTCTGCGTTTGGACGTGGATTCGCAGGTCTGGACGCGGATTTGATAATTCGTGCGTCCAGTGTCTCTTCTGCGTGGATGCGCAGGTCTGGACGCGGATTTGATAATTCCTGCGTCCAGTGTCTCTTCTGCGTTTGGATTATGAACACTTAGCATTTTTTTTTCTTACTTTTGATAGAGTATCTAACTAAGTGTCCTTTTCTTTTTGCAGCGCCACACCCTACTACTTCACTCGCCAAGACGCGCCACTTTGGACATGTAGGTGGTGCTGACCGGGACTTGACCTTTGTGTTACAAAGGACTGTTCCTGTGACTGCTGACAAGTCGCAGGCTCGTGAGGAGAGGCTCTCGAATGTTGACATGAGGACTCTTCGGGTGCTTATGACTGATGCAGCATTCACAACGGATGCTGGCATCAAGCTGGAGAAGCCTGCCTTCTTCTTCGGAGATCGTATCCACGATGGCGGCCATCGCGTGTATGACGGAACTTACAAATGGCTCCGTCAAATAAGGGGTGGAAGATTCTTTCTTCCGAACATGGAGAGGATGTTCCCGCTGTCCTATTTCCAGCACATGTCCGTCCCTCGGAAGATGGAATGGGACCTCTCTCGATATGTCCCTGAGATTACTCTCGGTGATTTGGGCTCCCATAAAGTACACCGTCATGATAGCCATGACAGGTCAGTTATCGGCCTTTTCCCTGGGTCGCGCAAGTCTGAGGTTCCGGCTGGGGAGATATCACAACTTGGCACTACCTTCCTCAACACATTCATGAAAGCGGAGGGTGATTATCCGGTTGGGTTCCGTGCGCCCGGGTGGGTCCGTTCCACGGAGAACTATTGGTGGGGCAGGATGGTCGGCTTTGTCCTTACCGAGCTCGGGGATCTGCTAAAGCGTTTGGGATTATACTCGGCAGTCAGAGCCGTGCAGTGGGGGATCCCTCAAAGCTCTCAGAACTTCTTCGGGGTTCTAGAGCGTTATAATTCTTTGACGGGGACGTTCTTCACTCCGGTCGGGGAGATGGGCCTCGCTCTGCATGAGCTGCATGAAGTCTCGGGATTGGCAACAGGGGACATTCCCTATGAGGAATATGTCCCGATCACTGTGGAGCTTCACCATTTGAAGGAGGAGTTTCCCCTAATATATGAGACCTACTGGGAAGTGCTATGTCACTTCCACATTTGCGGCCAGATAACCAAATGGCAGTCGCAGGGAGTCAAGCAACTGTCTTGGGCCAGTTACTTGTTCAACAACGTCAACACCAAAGACCATCTGATAACCCGATTGGCTCCCAGCTCCGATAGGGAGATTGAAGATAGGATCGACCAGGCTCCTGATAGTTTCTACACCACGGAGTCGAACGAGGACGGTTTCGATCCTGACTTGATTTTTGAAAGCTTTCACCATCAAGCCCGGACCCCTATCTCCGATCGGGCACTGTTGGCGGGCTTTCTGATGCTGTGGCTGAAGCGTTGTGTGGTGCCCACGCTGCCACATGAAGTTATTGTTACTGACGTGGTGTACCCGGCGGTGCTCCTGGCTCATGGCAACCCCATAGCCCTTCTCCCGGCCGTGGCGGCTGGTATTCAGAACGGGCTGCGGGCGCTAACTAAGAATTTCTGCGAGCCACCGAGGACTGCAGACTCCGAGAGAAAGCTGTATGTTGACTCAGAGGGGAATTCGACGGTGAAGCGTCCCAACCCTCGGGTCGAGCTGCCTTACACGTACCTCATGGCTTGGTACGTGATGCATTGCCCTTCCTTGATGACGGCGGTGCGTTGGAGGGAGAGTTCTGTCCCTTTTGTACAGCGGTTGGAGGGTTCGAGCTGGCGTGATTCTTATATATATTACGTCCGGAAGTGCCTTTCGGACCCTGCGAACTACCAGCTCAATCGTTGCCTCCCCCAGATCCCTGGTGCATCTTTCGGGGATCTACTTATTGATTCCGCGGGCCCAGATGATTTCACGAGGTTATCCGCGGGAGCCTTCTGGTGGTTGCTCAATATTCGGCCCGGATATGTGCTTTTCCGGCAAGGGACGTCATGCACCATTGAGCCGTACATGCCGAATCGCTTCGCTCGACAGTTCGGCTATGATCAGCTCTATGTCGGGAACCCCAATGCTAGACTCGCCTTCGAAGGGAACCTGTTCGAGGGTGCTCGAGCCTGGTACTACAGTGTGGCTGGAGGGATGGGAGCAACTTTCCGTCTACCTCTCGAGGGGCCTAAGTGCCGTACGAGCTTCAGCTTCTGCACTTGGTACTCCCAAGACATCCAGACACCAGACTTTTTTCCAGCGTCTTCGTGTATTGAGAGCATCAATGCAAGTCTCGAAGTAAGGTCAGAGTCTGGTAAACCCTCGAAAATCATTGACCAGTACTTGAAGGCTCAGAAGGAGGCCGGGAGAAGAACGAGAGGGAAGCCACGAGCCACGGAGCCACGACCACCAAGGGCGGAGCCGCAAGCGACTAAGGCGGAGCCGCAAGCGACTAAGGCGGAGCCGCAAGCGACTAAATCTCGACAGGCGGTGGGCAAGCGTCGTCAGGGCTCTACTTCAACTGTTGAACCCGCTCCCAAGAGTGTTCGGAGAGACTTGACGACCAAAGTCTCTCGACCCGAAGACATCCCTGCTGTTGTTGAGCCACTGAGGGAAGAAGATATAGCTGAAGAGGATGATCATTTAATCCGCCCCCCTAGGTCGAGCAGCAAAGACCGTAAGTCTGTGGAGGAAGGGGAGCTCGTTGACAGAGCCACGACTGTTGACGAGGATGAGCAGCCTGAGGTCGACATCATGAGCGGAGGAGATGTCAATATTCCGGGGGTTTCGGTTCAACCCGGGTCTTCACCTGCTCGTGAAGGGAGAGATGAGGCACAACAACCTGGGTCGCCTTGTGTCTCATTTTCAGTCCTCGGGCAGTTGACCCCAGTCCTACTACTGGGGTAATTGGTGACAAGGCTCCAGCTGCAGGGGTTTCGCGCGAGGCGCTATCGTCTTTCTCACTCTCAGGGGAAAGCGATTTTGAAGACGAGGTTGACTACGGTGATGAACCCGCTCCTCCTGATCCGAGTAAGTTCTCCCATATTTCAGAGGAAGAAATATATGGGGGTGAGCCGTCAACGGTATCACAGCTGGCGATTATTCCCGTTGGAGGTACTCTTTTCACCTTTTGACCTGCTTTCCCTTTTAATTTCGAAGAAGAGACCTTAACATTCTCCCTTTTATGTTGCAGGATTGGCTGAGAACGTCGAAGCTGTATCCTCCTCGCAAATCGAGGAGATGGTACAAGAGTTGACCCAGCCAGAAGGGGTTACGGCTTTAGTTGCCGAGATAATTCCAGCAGGGGCAACTACTAATGCCGAGGAGGCTTCCACTTTGCCGGAAGAGGAGGCAACCCCTAAGGCCGGGGAAGAACCCACTCTGCAGGATAAAGGGGTTACCATTGAAGCCAGGGGACTTCCACTCCGCAAGATTTGCCCAAGGATCCGGCATCTCCGGGCCTCCCAGATGGTAAGGAAGTTCTGATATTTTAAATGTTTCGCTTTTCTCCTTTGTGGCTAATGTCGCAATAATTTGCAGAGGGAACTAAGGGGGTTCAGGTAGAGAGTCGAGCGGTCGGTACCCTTCCAAGAGGCCACACAGCTCAGGTCTCGGCTGAAGCTTCTGAGGAGGTTGCGCTTGCTACTCCATCATTAGCTGTGGAGGTTCCTGCCGAGATAACACCTCCGGAAGCGCCCGAGGCTACTTCTGCTCTAACTGTATCGGTGGTCAGCACAACTCTTATGCGAGAAGATCCGCCTTGTATCCCTTGTCCCGTGACAGAAAAGGGGTCGGGAAGCTTCCCAGGTGGTGACGATATGGGGGAACTGGCACGCCAGATGGTGCAACAATTCTTTGCTTCGATGGGATCATGTATTGATCTCATCTTACGTGGAAGCAGCTCCTTCAATTTTGCCCAGACGCTTCTCAGAAATCTGGCCGAGAACGTCGAATTAACCGGAGGCCCCTCACTTGCCCAGGCGTGTCTGCGGGTGGTGGAGCAACTGGGAGACGATCTGCACGAGCTGAAGTCTTTGGAAAATGCCAGCTCTTCTAGTGAGGCCCAGGCCACCCTAACCCGGCTCTTAGCTGCTCAAGAACAAGAGCGACAGGAGGCAGAGGCACAAATAGATGCAGAGATCCGCAGCCTCGAATATTCCCAGGCTGAATGTCAGAAACTAACTGACGATTCAAGGGAATCCGAGATTGTCATGCAGAGCACGGAGCACGTCATCATCAGTGCTCGGGACACCATTGCCAAGGCTCGGGACACCATTGCCAAGGCAGAAGCTGTGCTTGCGATCAATGAGAAGAAGCTTGTTACCATCAAAGAGGAGCTTGCGGAGCAACAGGCGGCTAAGGCGCTAGCTGAAGAGAGTCTGTCTCTACATTCTTCCAGGGTGGAATTTCTGCAAGCGCAGCTGGCTGCAAAACCCTTCCTATCTGAAGAGGAGCTGCGGGTCCAGGCCATGATGGAGGCTGAGAAGGCACGTCAGATCAAGATGCATCATCTCAGGGAGCAAATCCGTTCCTTGGCGAACCAGGACATTTAGCCTTCTTTTCCCTTTTTTTTTTTGTAAAGAAAAGGACACTCTATTTATCAGAGTGTTTGTATCCACTTTTGATATAAAAAGGACATTTTTTGTTCCATCTTCTTTGATTAGCTGTGGATGAATCCAACTTCTTGATCACTGGCTGTGAATACTGAACTTAGGTAAGACTAAGTTCTTTCAATGAAACGCAGCATCGACTCGCGGCCTCTGTTCACAGGGAGACGCGGGTATCAGTTCAGAGGAACTTGGGCAGTACCAAGTTCTTTGGGCGAAACGCAGCGTCGATCCATAGGGAGACGCGGCCATGAGTTCAGAAGGACTTGGGCAGAACCAAGTTCTTTTGATGAGACGCAGCGTCAATCCATAAGGAGACGCGGCCATGAGTTCAGAAGAACTTGGGCAGAACCAAGTTCTTTTGATGAGACGCAGCGTCAATTCATAAGGAGACGCGGCCATGAGTTCAGAAGAACTTGGGCAGAACCAAGTTCGCAGCGTCAATCCATAAGGAGACGCGGCCATGAGTTCAGAAGACGCGGCATCCGTCTGTAGGGAGAGACGCGAATCTGCTTCGCTGGGAAAGACGCGGATCAAACAGACGCGAGGGACGCAGCCTTGTGCATTTTCCATCAATCCCAGAATGGACTAAGTGTTCTCCTTTAAAAAGGACCCCGTTTGCTGAGGGGACGCGACTTTGCATCACGCGGACATTCCTCTAGGACGCGGGTGATCGTCATCCAATCTGGGGAGGGGACGCGAATTTTGGATACGTTTTCTTCAGTCTGCGTCTTGGTGTAACCTCCCAGGCGTTACATACAGCCTGTCATAAAGATTTGATGTGATCTCCAAATCTCTATTGATGATCGGGAATGCAGATTTTCGCTGTTTCCCGAAGCGGTTATCCACGCGTCGGCTTCTTATTGGTCTTGAGCGTCAATTCCCTTTAATGAGAAACCGATGCGGGTGGTTGGAGATTGGCGCCTGCGACGGTTTTCGAAGCGGCGTTACACGCGTCAGTCCCTTAGTGGACCTTGGCAATCGTGCGGTCATTAAGGCCGGCGGTTCAGATTAAGAGATCATTAATTGCAGTCATCGGGGGCTGCCTATAAATAGGGCGCACCCTCTCCCTTCAATCCAATCTTTGGACTGTTTTCTTTTTGAGAGCGAGCGCTCTGAGAACCTTCATCTTCTTCAGAGTGTTGTCTCCATGGATGAGGATGGCTCTGTGGATGAAGATGACCCAGGGCTTGTATGCTCCTGTTTGGTCTCTTCGGGGCAGAGTGTCTCTCTGATCATCTTGCACGTCCGCGTTTGGATGCAGAGAGCCCGACTCTTGGTAGAGGCCTCTGTTGGTACGCCGTCCCGATTAGCCATGATATTTTAATCTACCACGGCCTGTACCTTGGCATCATCATTATCTGTGTTGGTGCATTCCTTCTGGAATTTGCGCCACAGATTTGAACTTCTCTGGACGCGAGTGCAGGGGTCTTTGGCACTTGGCGCTGGCTTTGTTCACAAAGCTTGCGTTTCAAAGCCACTATCTTGGCGCGTTTTATGGCTACTGCTTTGGACGAATTCTAAAAAGGTTTCAGACCCGAGCCTTGCAATTCTTGTTCACTCAACAAGGAGATGGCAACTTTCGGCGTCTGTGCCTTTTCGGCGTCTGTACCTTTTCGACTTGGGCGCAGAACGAGACCGCGTTTTGATTCGCGTTTGTCTCTGCTGACGCAGCAGTTTGGCTCACTGCGTGGGTCATTCCCGCGTCTGCTTGGCTGACTGCGTGGATCATTCCCGCGTCTGCAGTCTGCATTTGCGACTTAGTTTTTTTTCTCTGTTGAAACATACTAAGTTGCAGATTGTTCTGATTCCTTTGTTTCATTTCTTGCAGGTAGGCTTGCTGGTTCGCTGGGCCCCTGGAAGGATGCTTTGGCCGGCGAACTTGTTCGATGTTCGCCTATAAGAGAGTATATTATGGTCCTCGTCACCTATAAGAGAGTATATTACATCTCTGACGAGGACCCAACCCTCGCCAAGGTCTCTTCAGATCTGCTTCGCAATTCATGCCTGCTGGCAAGAGATGGTCAGGCTATGCATGACGGCGATGAGGGCTCCGGCGGTTGTGGTGGCGGACGAGATCCTCTTCCTCTCCCATCCCAGAAGTGACATCAAGGACAGTCTATGTCCGTTGGATGGCCTGCTAGGGAAAGAGACGCGCCTGAACGAAGGGTTGCAGGACCTTCTGTTGCCACCAGACCTCAAGAACACCATTGCTCTTAGCTTAGTCAGCTAGGGCGCTTTCGATGTTTACATCATGCATCGTGGTGTAACCAGCTTCTATTGTAGCCACAAAACATCGCGCACTTGGAATCTGACGCGGCTTATAAGGAGTGAGTGCAACCTCCAAGAGAGAGAGAGGGACTTCTTTGTACTCCTTAATTGTAACACTCAATCTTATTGTATAAGAGAGCGTTTTTACTGTAACACTCCATCTTATTGTATAAGAGAGCGTTTTGTATCACTTTCATATGTTTGGAAATAAATAAAAGTGACACTTTTCTTTTTGCCTCTTTCCTTGTCTTGAACTTTTTGTCTTAGACCCATAGAAGCAAAGAATCTCTGACTTTGTCAAAATTATAATGATAATCTCAACAAGTCAAACTTTGGAGGGAAAGATCCTATCTCAGGAACTCTCACAGTACTGTCAGAGGTGTAATATTAACTTGACAGAGATGAAATAATTTTTGGTGGACCTGCCACTTTATAAGAGAAAGTGACAAGTAGAATTGGTACCCCCAGGGAGGGTGAACTTTTATCAAGTGTTTGGGATTAACTTGATTGGGCTCAACTGGGGATTTGAGGGAAACACTATTGATGGTGTAGTATTAACCTAACAATGTTTTTAGGTAGACTTGTTATTCTGCTGAAGAGAATAACAAGTGGGACTAGACTCGTGGGGAATCTAGGAAAGTTTGTTACCGTCAGAAGTGTGATATTAACTTAACGGGTTGAAAGTGGTCTTGTCAGAAGTGTAATGTTAACTTGACAAGGATGTGAGTCAGAGGTGTGATATTAACTTAACTCAGAAGTGTCACTGTCATAGGTGTAATGTTTAACTTGACAATGAGGGAATGCTAGAGGTGTAATGTTGAACTTAGCATTGGTCATCTCGGCTTGGATAAGGAAGTCCGAGGGAAAGTCATGGCTATAGGTGTATTGTTGAACTTAGCAATGACTTGGATGCTAGAGGTGTGGTGTTAACTTAGCATCATCCATTTCAGCTTCGATATGAAAGTCTGAAGAAGAGTGACTGTCAGAGGTGTAATATTAAACCTGGCAGAAACTTGATTACTGTTTAGAGGTGTGGTGTTAAACTTTAACAGCAATTTGTCAGAGGTGTGATGTTAACTTGACAAAAATTGCCTCATGATAAGAGCAATTTTGAGGACCTGTCATTCTATTGGTGAGAATTGACAAGTGAAAATTTGAAGTGCCAAAGGTGTAGTGTTAACTTGGCAAATTTGAAAATTTGGTACTCCGTGTAGAGTTGACAAGCAAAATTTGTACTCGACAAGGAATATTGAAAAGTTTCCATTACCAGAGGTATAGTGTTAACTTAGTAATGGTTGTATTTTGTAGACCTACCATTCTGTGGATGAGAATTGGTAGGGATTTTGGAGGAAGGAGTGGAGCCAAGTCCACTTAGGATTTTTAGCAAACCCTCAGCTATCAACGGATTTGAGGTGCCTTTACCAACTACCGTTTGAGTTGGGCTAGCCATGCTATTCCCCTCAGCATGATGAGTTGTCGAGGACTTATGTTGGGTTGAAAAGCCAATATTTTCCTCTATCCTTAGCTGTCGGAGGCGTCGGATCAGATGGGAACGTGTCCCTTAAGATTTTTAGCAAATCCTCAGCTGTCAACGGGTTTGAGGTGCCTTTACCAACTACCGTTTGAGTTGGGCTAGCCATGCTGTTCCCCTCAGCATGATGAGTTGTCGAAGACTTATGTTGGACTTAAAAGCCAACATTTCCCTCTATCCTTAGCCGTCGGGAGCGTCGGATATTAATGAAGAAGCTCTTCTTGTTTTGATCAGAGGTGTATTTTTGACTTGATCAGCGAAAGAATACCATCTAAGGATAGTATTTCTTCAGGAATCTGCCATTGATTGGCATCATAAGTGTACCGCCATTCGAGGTTATGAGGCGATATGACCCATTTGAGTAGACTGACTCTACCACAAATGGTCCTTCCCATTTGGGTTGGAATTTTCCTTTTGTCTTGTGCGTCATCACCATGGGTCTTCTGACGGCTAAGACAAGATCGCCTTTCTTGAAAGTTCATACTTTAACTTTCTTGTTGAAGGCCCTGGTGATTCGAGCTTGGTAGAGCTCGATTTGCTGTTGGGCTTGCAGACGCTTGTCGTCTAAGGCCTCCAGTTCCTGGAGTCGCTGTCGATGCTTCTCCTCTGTCGTCATCTCTGCTGTCAAGGCGACGCGTAGAGATGGAATTTGGATTTCCAGGGGAAGCACGGCTTCACATCCGTATACCAAGGAAAACGACGTGGCTTTAGTCGGGGTTCGCACAGTTGTGCGATAAGCCCATAAGCATTCACCCAACTTGTCGTCCAAGTCTCGTTGACTTTTCGAGACGAACTTTTTGAGAAGCTTGCCAATAGTCTTGTTGAAAGCTTCTGCGAGGCCATTAGCGGCAGGATAGTATGCCGTTGAGGACACACTCTGGATTCTGAACTTAGCGCAGAATCTCTGGAATGCCTGGCTAATGAACTGGGGCCCATTGTCATGGACAATCCGCCGAGGTACACCGAAACGGTAAATAACGTGATATTTTACGAACTTGATCACGTTGGACGACTTCACCTCCTTCAAAGGAATGGCTTCGGCCCATTTGGAGAAGTAATCGGTTATTGCTAGAATGAACCGATGTCCCTTTGATGATGGTGGGCTGATAGGACCAACCATATCCATCCCCCACATCTCAAATGGCCATGTAGAGGTCGTAGAGTGGAGGTACCCTGGTGCTTGATGGATAAAATCTCCATGTATTTGGCAAGCGTGACATCTTTTGGCATAGGCGACGGCGTCGGCAACCATCTTGGGCCAATAGTAACCCAACCTTTGGAGTCGATGTGCCAGTTTTGGGCCAGGTTGATGGGCTCCGCACGTACCGTCGTGGGCCTCTTTTAATACCTCCTGGGCCTCTTTTGGTGAGAGGCACCGGAGTAAGATCCCGTCATGCGATCGACGATACAATGTTCGTGTAATCGCATTATAGTAAAACTTAGGGGCTTTCCTTCGAATGGCAGCCGCCTCTTTGGCGTCCTCAGGCAGGATGCCGTACAAGACATAGTCGATGTAGGGGAATCGCCAGTCTTTAAGTTCTGGACCGGTTGACGCTTCAAGTGCTTCTTCGCGGTGACGACCTCCCGTTGACTCCTGATAATCCTCGAGAGCATTTCTCGGGCAATACAAGTCGTGGCTGTAGACGAATATCTTCTCCATTGCTCCAGCTGGAAGAGCTAAGGAGGCAGCCAGGGATGCGAGTGCATCTGCGTGCGCATTTTGCCTGCGCGGTACATGGTCGATGTAGAAGCTTGTAAATCCCTCGGCCATGCGGATAGTTGCATTGTAATAGGGTACCAAGTCTTCATGTCTGACTTCGTACTCCCCGCGAACTTGGCTGACGATGAGCTTGGAGTCGCCGTATGCCTCGAGATTTTTAACGCCAATCTCATCGGCGAGCTGCATCCCGATTAATAGAGCATTGTACTCCGCCATATTGTTGGAACAAGGCTCTGTTGCGAGACAGCTCGGGGGATCACATAATTTTATGGGGAGACAAGTACTACTCCTACCCCCGCCACTACGTGTCCCTTGGGGCTTGTCCTTGATGCACCGTCGAAGAAAAGTTGCCACACTTGACTTTCGAACGATGTCTGAGTCAGGTAGACTTCGGCCACTTCGTCTGGGAGATCCTCGTAGACTTTGGCTGCCCTCGGATCTGGGTGTTCAGCTAGGAAGTCTGCGACCGCTTGTCCCTTAATGGCTTTCTGCGGCAGAAAGTGCATTTCATATTGTGATAGCAATATGGCCCATTTTGCTAGTCGGCCATTTAGCGATGAAGGTTTAGTCATAAGTAACCTCAGAGGGTTGACTTTTGATATGACATTTATAGTCTGGCCTACCAGATAGTGTCGCATTTTCTGAATGGCGAACACTAGTGCCAAACATTCCTTCTCGATCGGGTTGTACCGATGTTCGGCTCCGATCATTGTTCTACTCAGATAGTAGATTGCCTGTTCTCGTCCTTCTTCATCATTCTGAGCTAGTAGAGCTCTCAAAGAATGGTCCATTGCCCGGACGTACACCAGAAACGGCTTTCCGGATACTGGAGCTGCAAGGACTGGTGGTTGGGTGAGGTATTGCTTGATTTCCTCGAACGCTTATTGGCAAGCGTCATCCCAAATGAACGAGACACCCTTCTTCATCAACTTAGCGAAGGGCTGGCATCTTCCGGAGAGATTTGAGATGAACCTGCGGATGTACGCCAATCGACCCTGTAAACCCCTGAGTTCCTTGAGGTTTCTCGGGGGTTGCATCTCCTGGATAGCGCGGATCTTTTCCGGGTCCAAATGGATTCCTGTGGAAGTCACAACAAATCTTAGGAATTTGCCACTGGCTACCCCCAGGAAGGACTTGGTGGGATTCATCTTCAATTGATGAGCCCGCATGATGTCGAAGACCACCTTCAGGTCTGCTACGTGATCTCCTCTAATGCGGCTTTTCACTGCAATGTCGTCAACATAGCATTCCACCGTTTTGCGTATTTGCTGATGGAAAATGGCATTCATGGCCCTTTGGTAGGTTGCCCCGCATTCTTCAGTCCAAAAGGCATGACGGTGTAGCAATATACTCCTAGAGGAGTCCTAAAGGAGGTGTGCTTTTCGTCGTCAGGATACATTTTGATTTGATTGTATCCTGAGAATCCGTCCATGAAGGACATTCGTTCGAATCCACAAGTATTGTCGATCATGACATCTGTGATCGGCAATGGGAATTCGTCCTTGGGGCAGGCCTCGTTTAGATCACGGAAGTCGATGCAGATCCAGATTTTCCCATTCTTTTTGGAGACGGGGACGATGTTGGCTACCCAATCGGGATGCTGTTCTTCCCTGATGAAGCCAGAATCAATAAGTTTTCTGACTTCTGATTGAATTGCCTCCATTATTTCTGGGCGAAATCGTCGCTGCTGTTGTTTGACAGGCTTTACGTCCAGATTGATGTTGAGGCGGTGCATGGCCACTTGAGGATCAAGTCCTGGCATGTCCTCATAATTCTAAGCGAAGACGTCTATATACTCTTGTACAAGAGATATTAGATCCTTCTTCTCCGATGGTGACAGGCCGTCACTTATGAAGATGGGCTTTGGGTTGGCCTCATCTCCTAGGTTGATCTGAACAACCTTGTCTTCTGTGGGTGGCTCACGCTGTTCAAAGCGGGTATCCCAAAGAGCATTTAAATGTTTGATCCATGGATCTGTATCAGATTAGATCATTTCTTCATTTCCATCTTCCAGGTGCTTGTCGAAACCATGTTCACTGAAAGTTCCTTGAAGATGTTGCCGACACTGACATCTGACTCCCAAGATGATGTGTCTGAAGAGTAATCGTTGCTCGACGTTTCTTGAGAATCGGAGGCTGATGGGACCGGAGTCGATACATAGCCCAACCCCCGGCGCGTCTGATGATAATAATCGGGGGCCTTCCTTTTGGCACAAAGGATCGAAGTAGTGTTCTCCTTCCTTTGCCGAAGTTCAACCCGGGCTTGTTGGTTAGATCGTACCCCATTTGCTTCATCATTCTGAGCGCTTTTGGTTCATAATGACTGAGCTGAGGGGATTCCTCCTCACTTTCCGATTCTTCGCGGGGCGTTGGTTCAGACGAGATTCGCCCAAAAAGAATTGGTTTTTGGCCTTTTCGTCTGGCTGGAACCATGAATATAGATTCCTGCGCATTACCATTATCCTGGTATGTCCCGAAAGATGATTTTACTGGTACATGCAATGATGTCAAAGCATCCATTGCCGACCAGATGTCATCGTCTATGTCGGTACTAGTATCCGACGGTATTGAATCGGATGCACACGCAGAAAAATACTCAAAGTCTAAATTCTCATTAATATACCAACCGCCTACATCGTCGGTGGTATTATTAACATCGAGCTTATTAGTGCTCTTTACAAGTGGTTCCAACTTCCACAGGCACTCTTCTTGCTCAGGCTCAGTGTCAGCCTCATTACCAGAGTCTGGCACTTCCAGTTGCGGGGTTTCATCCACCGGATCCTGATATAGGAGGGAGTCCGTGAAATAATTTTCGACCCCCTTAAATGGATACCTTTCGGCAACCAACGTTTGCACCTTCCCACTCGCGTCAATGTATTTCATGACTTGGTGAAGAGTGGAGGGAACGATGGAGTTGCGGTGAATCCATGGTCGTCCCAGCAGCAGATTGTAGGAAGTGTCGGCATCGATGACGTAGCATGTCACCTCCGACTTGAGGCTCCCAATCTGGCACTTGAGCTTGATCTTCCCCATCGGACGGGTGCCATTGGCATTGAACCCGTAGATGGTCGTCTGTGTAGGGCTCAGACGGTGAGTAGGGATGCCGAGGTGTTGCATGACTCGGCGGGGCATGATGCTCAGTGCGGACCCTGGATCTACCTGAATGCGGTTCACCTCAGATGATCCGATATAACCTGTGAAGTACAGGGGTCGATCATGCTTCCCTTTAACCTGCATATCATCTGCCGTGAAGGTAATGCAGGGAGCATTCTGGGAGGTATGGAGACAATTCTCTACATCTTCCTTCTTTGGCACCTGGGTCATAAAGACCTCAGCGTTTGCCAGCGCTTCTTGTAGAGCCTCCCTGGTCGACTTTGATAGTCTTAGAAGCTCATACAGGGTGATCCACGCCGGGATGTTGGCCAATTGAGCCAGGACATCAAAGCGGTAAGGCGTTGTGGATCCTTCCGCTATACCCTTTTGAAGAGCTCGAGAGAATCGAGTCTCTTTTTGTTTCTCCACTGGTGGCTTCGTAGAGGGCCTAGTTGGCTCTGCAGCCGGTTGTGGAGGGTTTGCCGCCACTTCGCCGTACTGCTTCAAGTAGGGCTGTCCTGAACGAGTCCCCGTCATTGGTTGGTTGGGCTCTGCGGCCAAGACTATTGTTTCCTCTTCTGAATCAGTCAGTGAGGGAACATCATCCTCTGCTTCTCGGGAGGAAGCACATACCACATGGTAGGACGAAGCTTTTGCCTTGCCTTTGGACTTCCTGTTGGTTACGGTAGTCCACTGCTGGCTGTCCACTAGGTCAGGGTGGACCCACATAATTTCCCCTTGAGGCGTAGGGACGGGTACCAAGCCCTTCTCCTGCTGCTGGTGAGGGTCTGTGTTGACCACTCTTAGTTCTCCTCTTGGAATAGGAGTTACCCCCGCAAGCGTTGGAGGTTGTCTCCCGAACTGGAGAACTGACGTCACGTTAGCCGTGACCTTCTGCTCTGGTCGGAGCTTTAGCACCTCCGCGTCAATCAGAGCCTGAGGGATGTCCTTGAAGACGTAGCAGCTTTTGGTAGGATGTCCCAACATCCTGTGGTACATGCAGTAGTTGGGATTGTCGGTCTTGCCGACTTCCTCCGGGCGCCTAATTTCAGGGAGCTTCAGTCGGTTGCTCTTGTTGAGTAGCTTGAAGAGCGAATCGACATGTTCCTCCTTGAAGGAATACTGCTTGTTGGCGCGGGGTTGGCTTGAAGAGCCACTCGCTTTGGCTGGTTGAGGTTTGGTGGGAGATTTGGTCTTCGTCGCCAAATTATCCTTCCGCTTCGTCTGGAGGGAGGTGTCTGGCGCTCGCCTAGTTGACCTTTCCGGCCTAGGCTTGCCTTCTTCTGCCCTGATGCGGGCAACAATCTCCTCAGCCTGTTCACCTTGTTGGACTAATTGTTTTCAGGTGCGGCTTTCAGCAACTCCTATTTGAGCAAGGAGTGAGGTTTGGAGGTTGTGGCGGCATGTTTCCACCAGGGTGGCCTGGGTCATACCGCTTGGACACCGGAGTGCCACGTTCCGAAATCTTTCCACGAAAGATTTGACGGACTCTCCCTTTCGCTGTCTCGTAGCTAACAGGGTGGGCATTGTGACCTCGGAGTCATCTTCAAAGAAGCGTGTTAAGAACAGCTTCTCCAAGTCGCCCCAGTTCTTGATAGAACCTTCCGGGAGTTTCATGAACCACTC
This sequence comes from Agave tequilana, assembly GCA_038442645.1. Lineage (NCBI taxonomy): Eukaryota > Viridiplantae > Streptophyta > Magnoliopsida > Asparagales > Asparagaceae > Agave > Agave tequilana. The sequence continues at coordinate 152,724 of JAVJIF010013458.1, forward strand.
AAAGGCCAACCCTTTCAGGGTGCCGATGAATAGTCGCGCCAGGATGGCGTCATTATCTACTACATTCCCGGTTTGGATTTGAAGTAGTAGATGTGCTGATTAGGGGACCCCTTCCCATCGAAGGCTTGGAGGGTTGGAGCCTTGAACTTAGGAGGGTACGGGATTAGATCCCACTCAGCTGGATAGGGCCGGACTACTCCAGCTTCTTGGAGGTCTTTGCGACTGGCAAGGGCATTGAGGCGTTCCTCCAATTGACTCATCCTTTTAGCATGAGCCTTCCCTGGGTCTCGGTCGCCCTCGCTTGCGACGAGGACTTGGACGAGCCGGACGTAGATCGCCGCGTCTCCTCAGAAGGTTCGGAAGATGAGTTCTCTCCCTTTCTCCTTTGCCCTTTGACCTCCTAGGAGGAGATTTCCTCCTGTCTTCAAGCAGTTGTGCAATCGCCTGCTTGAGGGAGTCAATCGACGCCTGCTGAGAAATAATCATGTCCATTGTGCTTTCTGGACCTGCTCTATACGTCTTGCCGTCTCCTCAGGAGTGCCTGTCATGTAGGCAGAGGTCTCCTTCTCGACAGAAGAGTTCGAAGCCCCTGATTTCACTACGGCGGAGTGGGAATCATTCACTCTAACGCCGTGGGCTAAGGCATTATAGTCAATTGGGGGAATGGCCCCCGTCCGGGTGCGAGTGTGTCGATACACCCCTTCCGGTTCAGAGTCAGACTCGAACTCGTCTGAGCTGACTGCAAGTTGTTTCCCCTTGCTCCTGCTTGTCATGTTCGCAGTAAGCTCCGGGTATTCAATGTCAGAGAAGACTCTCCTTCTATGGGAGCGCCTTCTTTTGGCTGACGGGAGAATCGAGGTCAGCTGTCTAACTAAAGACTGCTGGTGCACACTCGACCCGCAACGGCACTCCGCAAGCATGGAGATGAGCCGTTGGCAGCAGCAAGATGAAGTGACCTAGTGGGCACTTCTTTTCTTTGTCAGATAATCCCTCAAATCCATGGAAGAGGGATCAAAGAGACTAGCCTCACAGCGTCGAAGACGGGAGGCATCCATGTGCTGTGCAGAATGGACGCAGACTTCAGGGACGCGGTTTCCGCGTCGCGACTGTGGAACGCGCGTTTGGCGTCGCTGTTGAGATGAGACGCGAGTATCGCGTTGCTGCCTGGTGCGTCCGGGCTGAGACGCGTGAGAGAGAGTGGGCTGCAGGGCGCCTCGTCTCTGGGCGCGTGCTTCTTGCGTTTGACGAGATGCAGAAGCTTCGCTTTGGCGTTTGGTAAGCTGGTCTTCAGAGGACTCAACTTGAGGAGTTACGCGCTTGGCCGCCAAACGCGGATTTCACGTACTGGACGTGACGCGGGCAAGGCGCGAGACTGTACGTCGCGTCCAGCCTCAGTTGGACAACCAACGGTTCCAACTTGCGGCTGACGCGCGCGTCTCCTCTGTCGACGCTCAGCGTTTCGATTGCGTCGAGGAGGTGGAGAGAAACCATCAACATCCTGATGTTGAACATCAGGGAGTTCAACCACGCGGGTCTCCTGAGAGATGTTGACGCGGGTTTTCTGTGCACCGGAGTTGGTCGCAATAGCAACTGTGCTTGGGATCACGCGGGCCTTCTGAGAGGCGCTGACGCGTGAACTTTGCTGGGCACAGTGGGCAGCAGCAGCGGCGCCCAAGAGAGCTTCAGGTCGGGCTTCGGGGCCATTCCCCGCCGAGACCCTGCGGCAGACGCGGGTCTTTGGGCTCTTGGAACCAGAAGAGAGAAACTCTTCATACTTCGCCTGGTCGAACTCCACAACAAGTGTCTCGACCATTTTCCCCCTACGGAGGAGATCATCCTGCGCCACGGCTTGTTCGTCAGTGACAAACGTAATCCCCAGCGGAGTCGCCATCTCTTGTATGACCCGGGAAAGGAGAGAGACGAGAATTTGCGGTAAAAGTTTTCCTTGAATCAAATGAAAAGGATTATAACAAAAACTGTTCCTTCCGGTTACAAGGGAGGGAGAATATTGAATCTTGAATTCCCCCTTTGTTTAATGCTGGGTTCTTCGTGTGGCGGTGGAGAGTGAATCTTGTTCTCCGTTGACCAGATGACCGTCCTTCTGGGATCTCCTCTTCGGCCGGTAGAAAGAGTAACTCAGCTCTGTCTACCAAAACTCTCGAAGAGAAGGTAGGCAAAAGCTAGCTCGTACGCAGTGAACTTGCTGAAGAGTTGATCTGCTTCTTTTCTCTCTGTGTCGCCCTCTTGTTGCTGATTGCCAAAAGTTTGACCTTGATGCTGATCGCCCCCCAAAAAAAAGTTCTCTCCTTCATAGCGACGGGGCTATTTATAGAGGTTTTAGGGGGTGATCGTGCCCCCTAAAAGTGCTCCACGATGAGGGCCAACTTCCCCGCTACATGGGCGGTGAACGGCGCCATAATCGGGGTGGTTGTAATCGAGACGCGGGTCTGGACCCTAGCGCCTTGAGGTTGAGACGCGGGTTTGGACCCTCGCGTCTTGAGGTTGAGACGCGGGTTTGGACCCTACGCGCCTTGGTTCTGAGATGCGGGTTCGGACTCTCGCGTCTTGAGGCTGAGATGCGGGTGTCGGGCCCGCGTGCCTTAATGCTGAGACGCGGGTTTGGATTTTCGCGTCTTGATTGTCACATTTAGCCTTGCGTTTGGGTCTTGGATCTCTACGTTTTGGTGGCTTGTCTTGGTGATTTTTAGACAGCCTACAGGCACCACTCCAGCAGAGAATTTAGTTTAGGCTTTTTTTTAGTTCTAAATTAGGTTTTTTTCCTTCTCTTTTAATGTATTTTTAGTTTCTTTGGAAACTAGGGTTAGTCTGAGATTATGTTAAAAAAAAAGAGGGGAGTTATGTAAGAGTGACACCAATATAATGTTCTTTCTTTTCTTTCATTGTTTTTCAATTTAAATCAAAGTTTACTTTTTATTCTTCTTTTTATTTACCTCCTTGCTTGTTTGTAATCCAAATGAATCTAATAGTCTCGATAATGCCTTGTCCTTGAAAGTGCCACTGATGGCTTATGGTGATGGACATCTGTTTCTAATAGTTAGTATTCTTTCTACTTTTATTTTCTGCTTGCACTTTCATTGATAGATTGATAGAAATGAGGAAGATTTTATATGCCACTCTATGATCGCCTTTAAGCCAAGGTAAATCATCGATACAGATTAGAGGTAAAGAAGCTTTAAGGAGGTAAGTATTCTTTAGTTTTTTCTTTCTTTATTTCTTAGGCTAGAAACATATCTTCAAAACCAATATTCTTCTTTTTTTATTCTTCTTATTTTTTAACTTAGTTTAGATACACTTCCAAACACCAACACCATTTCTTTTACATCTTCTATCTTCTCTTCTTCTTAACTCTTAACACTTTTTATTTTCTTTTCTAAAAACTAAGAAGAAATACTCAAACGATTTACTAACTTAGAAAAGACTTATTAAATGCTTCTATCGTAGTCCTTCCTTGTGGATCACGACCCACATAGCCTCTTATATAGCGGTAGATTGAGCAACCTTGCACTTTCTTAATCACGTTCCTAAACTTTTACATTTTCTGTGCAGGTTCAGACTCAATCACGTACCTTATGCTAGCATAGTTGGTAGTTTAATGTATAAATGGTGTGTACGAGGCCTGATTTGTCACAAGTTCTCTTAATGGTTAGCATATACATGCACAATCTCGATAGGGTCATTGGGAGGCTATGAAGTGGATTCTATGGTACATCAAAGGTATCATAGATATTGGTTTGGTATTCGAGAAGGATACTACGGGTAAGCAAGAGTGTATCAGATATGTCAATTTTGATTATATTGGAGACTTCGACAAGCATCGGTCTACAACGGGGTATGTATTAAAATTGTCCCAAGTACCAATGAGTTAGCGCTCTATTCTACAGTCTATTGTCGCTTTGTCTACTGTGGAGGTTGAGTATATGGCCATGACGGAGGCTATGAAGGAGACAGTTTGGCTTCAGGATTACTTGACGATTTTGGGGATTGAACATGATGTATTTAAGATCAATTGTGATAGCATAAGTGCTATTTATTTAGAAAAGAACCAAGTTTATCTTCCAAGGACGAAGCATAATGACGTCAAGTTTCACTTTGCTCGGGAGAGTCTTGATGAGGGCGACATTGCGTTAAAGAAGATTTACACGAAAGAGATTCCCGCCATATGCTTACAAACCTTGTTTCGGGTTATAAGTTTACGCATTGTAAGGAGTTACTCCATATTCTTCAAATTGCTTGAGTTTGGTGGAGCTTATTTGGATAAACTAAGGATGGCTTGATCCCTCAGGCAGGAGATAAATAGGCAACCATATTGGTGCTGTTGCCCAAGGTTACAATCACCATGATTAGTGTATTTTGATGATTACAAAACATATTAGTTATTTGTACTAATAACATTTGTTGTTTAAGCGTGTTTCAGATTTCTATTCATTCTAGAAGTCTTCTCTCACAAATACAAGGATTTGGACTCAAGTCAACTCCAATTGGGCTCAAGGAACAAGTGTTGAAGATCATATGAAGAAGCCTATTGAAGATCTTGAAGTCTTAGAATCATTGTAAGAAATAGATGTTAAAGTTTGAGTATATGAAATTTGGCTCTAGGATTTGCACACACATTTGTCTCATATATTTCCTATGTTTGAAAATGGTTATTTCTAAGTTTTATGCCTTAGTTTATATATACATGTACCAAAAGTTTTATATCTTGAAAATCTTGTATATAACATGTGTATAAACTATTTTCTGCATAATACTTAGCTATATGTATTTTAAGATATTTCTCAAAATTTTTCTAACTAAAAAACCAGTCTAGTTTTTCTGTTTCAGGCAACTTCGGTCGACCGGCCGGTCGACCGGCGATGTGTCTGGACATGCACTGTTCGTGCATGTCTGTCGGTCGACCGAACCGGTCGACCGAAGGAGAGCAAATTGCTCTCGGGTTATTTCGGTCGACCGAACCGGTCGACCGGAAGAAGGAAACTGTGTTTCCTCTTTTGGGACGGTCGACCGGACCGGTCGACCGGGAGCCAACGGCTCTCTTCAGCTGGGCTGGCGGTCGACCGGACCGGTCGACCGCCAGGCCTGCAAAATCCCAACGGCTCTTTCCTCTTTTGTGCAATTCTGAAATCTGTTTTTTATCTGATTTCTTGGCAGACTTTTTCAGTATTTTTCAGGTCTTTTTCAGAGAAAATAAGACCAAAAGAAATTGTTTTTAACCTATTTTTAACCCTATAAATAGAGGTGAAGTCTCTCTTGCATATCATTGAGAAAAATCCTCAAGTTTCATTGTTTTCAAGAGAAAGAGAAAAATTGTTTAAAGCCTTCATTTCCTACTCTTTTAAAGTTTGTTTTTCAGTTGTGTTTGATTACTTATATCACTCTACAACTGAAGTTTTCTCACCACACTTCATAGAGCCAAAAATCCTATACTCATTCTATAGTGAAGTTGTAATTAAAGTGAGAGTGTTTGTAAAAGAGTTTGAGAAATAGTGTAGTGATCTTGTTGTGATCACTTTGTTCTTGTATTCCTTTCCTTGTGGAGCAACCTCTTCGGTAGAGGTCATTTGTACTCGGTGGAGCTCGGTGCTCGGTCTTCGGTAGACCAAATTGTAAAGGCGTCCTCGGTGGATAGTGGAAACCCTTCACGGAGGTGAAGGCGGGGAGTAGAGCGGTGGCTCGAACCTCGAAACAAATCACTTGTTTGCGATTGCCTTTGCGTCCAATTCTTGTTTTACTTTTCAATAGCTCCTTATTACTTTCTATTGCATACTTGTGATATTGTTTAATTCTCTTGTGCTAATATTTGCTTGCTTGTAATTCTTGCCATATATTATTGTGTTTGCATCATTTTTCATACTTGTGTGTGCCAATCCGTACTCATCCAACAAGAGCTTCACATAGCGCCTCAACCCATTTCAAGGGGAATCAAGAGGAGTTTAGTCCAGAGCCTCGCAAGAGGAATTCGGCTACACTTGTTGAATTGTACTAAGTTGAGCCTCACTTGTTTTAGGTTCCGCATTTAGAGAGTTAAAATTTTTAAGATTAGCAATCACACCTATTCACCCCCCCTCTAGGTGTTTTTCAATTGGTATCAGAGCTTGGACTCTAGGATTTGGTTTAACAACCTTAGAGAAGATCCTAATTTGCTAATCATTTCATTCATATTCATATAGTAAAAATGGCCGATGGAATTAAGATCCCTCCTAAGTTTGATGGACTTAACTTTCCCATATAGAAAGTTAAGATGACCGTGTTTTTGCAATCTCTAGGTAGCCGAGTTGCAAAAGCCGTGACTAAGTCCTTTAGTGTACCCCCGGTGACGAATCCACTTGGTCCGAAATAGAGACTAAGGAATTCGATGCCAATGCCAAAGCTCACTATGCACTTCTACAAGCCTTAATGATGATGACATTCTAGGGTTATTCATTGCAAATCCGCATTTGAGATTTGGTCACATTTGATAGTCACACATGAGGGGACCTCACAAGTAAAGAAGGCTAAGATTGACCTTCTTCGGTCCCAATATGAAACATTTAGCATGCAAGAAAATGAAACCATAGATGATATGGTTACAAGATTTACCAAGATTACTAATGGACTCTCTTCTTTAGGTGAAGATATCAACAATGATCAAAGAGTAAGAAAAATCATCCGGGCTCTTCATCCTTCATGGGAAGTTAAAGCAACAACTTGAAGGAACTCAACGACAATGAAGAGATGGAGCTTATAGGTCTCATTGGGAACCTCAAAACCCATGAGATGGAAAGGAAAGCAAGGGAGGATATGGCTCCTTCCAAAAAGAAGACTATCGCCTTCAAGAGTCAAGCTACACACTCCGATGAAGATGATGAAGAAGAAGATGATGAGGAGCTCTCACTCCTTGTTAAGAATGTCCGGAGGATGTACAACAAGGCGAAGTACCAAGGTAGAAGAAGATGGCAAGGAGGCAAAGAAGAAAGGAAGATTGTGTGCTTCAATTGCCAAAGACCGGGACACATTGTGGCGGAGTGTCCGGACAAAGCTAAGCCCTCCACTTCAAAGAAGCCTTACAAGAAGAAGGCTATGAAGGCAACTTGGGATTCGGAGACCGAATCCGAGGAAGAAATAGACACCGCCAACATGTGCTTCATGGCTAATGAAGGCACAAGAAAGGTAACCTCTTCCCCTTCTCATGATAATGAACTTTCTATGGATGTGTTAGAAGAAGCTTTTGTTGAGTTGTCACAAAACTATGATTTCTTAAAGAAAAAGTATCTTAAAATGAAAAAGGATAATGAATCTTTAAGTCTTCAAGTTTTCACTCTTACAAAGGAAAAAGATGATTTGGTTTCCACTTTGGCCACTACCAAAAATGATTTTGAAAAATATAAGATTTCTTGCAAAGGTAAGGCCCCACTAATTGATTCAAATGAAGTTTCTATGCTTAAGGAAAGATTAGACTCATTAAGTGTTGTTTTGAAAGATTGTGAGTTTAACAAGAAGAAAATTGAGGCTATGTTTCCTAAGAAACAAGCCCCAAAGAAAAATGCTCATGCTCATGTTCATGTTTATGCTACACAACCTAAACAACATGGCAAAACCCCAAAACATGCTCACACTACACATCATGCATTCATGTATGGTAGAGTGTTCTCATGTTCACATTGTGGACGGAAAGGGCACTTAGCCAATTTTTGCTATGATAGATTAAACATATCACGTCATAATGTTTGGGTTCGAGGCACTAACTTTCAAGGACCCAAGAAAGTTTGGGTACCAAAATCAACAATTATGTTAAATGATGTAGGTACTTTCCAAGTCCCAACGACGTAGAGGATTGTGGTATCTTGATAGCGGTTGCTCAAGGCACATGACTTGGGACATCAACAACTTTGCAACCCTATCAAGATATCATGAAGGTGGCACCGTCACCTTCGGAGATGACGCCAAGGGTAAAATCATCGGTATTGGTAATGTAAAACTTGGCACCTCTCCTTTAATTGAAAAAATAGTTTTAGTTGATGGCCTCAAGCATAATCTCTTGAGTGTTAGTCAACTTTGTGATAAAGGTTTTGATATTGTTTTTGATAATGTTTCTTGTAAAGTAATTGATAGAACTTCTAATGTTTGTGTATTTCCGATTTTCGGTGAAAGTAATGTTTATATGATTGATATGTTAAATATGTCTTGTAATATTACTTGTTTGAAAGCCCTCGATGATGACTCTTGGTTGTGGCATAGGAGATTAGGGCATATTTCTTTTGATCACATTTCTAGGTTAAACACAAAGGAAATGGTGAAAGGTATTCCTTGCTTGAATTTTGAAAAAGACCGAGTTTGTGACGCATGTCAATTTGGGAAACAAATTAAGTCTTCTTTCAAATCAATAAGGATATCATGACATCACGTCCTTTGGAGTTAATCCATATGGATCTTTTTGGCCCTACACAAACCAAAAGTCTAAGTGGGAATAGATTTGCTTATGTTTTGGTTGATGACTTTTCAAGGTTTACTTGGGTTTTCTTTCTTGAACATAAAAGCCAAGCATTTTCGTATTTCCAAACTTTTAAGAAAAGGGTTGAAAAAGAAAAAGATGTTTCGATTTTGAGAATAAGAAGTGATAGAGGAGGTGAATTCATTAACCAACCCTTTACCACTTTTGTGATGAACATGGAATAAAGCATGAACTATCTTGTCCTAGAACTCCACAACAAAATGGAGTAGTTGAACGGAAAAATAGAACATTACAAGAGATGGCTAGGACAATGCTTAGTGAATACGGTCTACCACATTATTTGTGGGCCGAGGCCGTTAATACATCATGCTACATATCAAATCGTGTTTTCTTATGTAAAAATACTACTAAAACCTCTTTTGAAATGTACTTTTCTAGAAAACCAAATGTTTCCTATTTTAAAGTTTTTGGATGCAAATGTTTTGTTTTAAATACAAAAGATAGTTTAGGAAAATTTGATCCTAAATCTTATGAGGCTATTTTTGTAGGTTACTCAAACTCTAGTAAGGCTTATAGAGTTTTCATTAGATCATCATTGACTATTGAAGAGTCTATTCATGTTAAGTTTGAGGAATCTAACAAGTTTGTTAAGAATGTTGTAGAAATAGATGCATTGGATGAAGGTTTGGAGAAAGTGACCTTGGAGAATGCTTCTACTATGGGAGACAAACCAAAGGATGATGAAGGAAGCAAAGCTAAAGTGGAAGAGGCACAAGGAAATGAAAATCAAACACATGAAGTGGAGCCTACTCAACCACTACCAAAGGATTGGAGATACAATCCACATCATCCCAAGGACCTCGTCATAGGTGAAGTATCAAAAGGGGTAACCACTCGCTCTAGACTTCATGACTATTGTGGTAACTATGCATTCATTTCTCATATTGAACCCAAAAATGTGCTCGAAGCCGAGGCCGATTCATATTGGTTGCTAGCCATGCAAGAGGAGCTCAATCAATTTGAGCGCAACCAAGTTTGGCACCTTGTTCCTAGGCCCCACGATAGACCAACAATTGGTACTAAGTGGATCTTTAAGAACAAGTTGGATGAATCGGGTAATGTAGTTAGAAACAAGGCTAGGTTAGTTGCCCAAGGTTACACTCAAATCGAAGGGATCGATTTTGAAGAAACCTTTGCACCCGTAGCACGGCTTGAAGCCATACGGATGACACTAGCATTTGCCTCATATAAAGATTTCAAATTGTTTCAAATGGATGTTAAAAGTGCTTTTCTAAATGGATTTATTGAAGAGGAGGTGTATGTTGAACAACCCCCGGGTTTGTTGATCCTACACATCCGGATTTTGTTTTTAAATTAGATAAAGCTCTTTATGGTTTAAAACAAGCCCTAGGGCTTGGTATGAAAGACTTTCTTCATTTTTGATTTCAAATGGTTTTAAGAAAGGTAAAATTGACACAACATTGTTTACTAAACATGTAGAAAAAGATATTCTTATTGTGCAAATTTATGTAGATGATATTATTTTTGGTTCTACTAATGAATCTCTTTGCAAAGCTTTTGAGTCATGCATGAAGGATGAATTTGAAATGTCTATGATGGGGGAGCTCAACTATTTCCTTGGACTCCAAATCAAGCAAAAGAAGGATGGGATCTTCATCAATCAAGCCAAGTACACAAAGGAACTAATCAAAAGGTTTGGGCTTGAAGGATCGAAAGTAAGCAAAACTCCCATGGCAACAACTACAAAGCTTGACAAGGATGAACAAGGTAAAAGTGTAGACATTAAACTTTATAGAAGCATGATTGGTAGTTTGCTTTATTTGACGGCTAGTAGGCCGAATATTATTTTCCGTTTGTCTTTGTGCACGTTTTCAATCTTGTCCTAAAGAATCTCACATAATTGCGGTTAAACGCATAATTAGATACCTTAAGGGCACTATTGAAATGGGTTTATGGTATCCTAAAACCGGATTATTTGAAATGAAGAGTTTTTCGGATGCTGACTATGCGGGTTGTAGGGTAGATAGGAAGAGCACAAGTGGAACATGTCAATTCTTAGGTAATTGTCTTGTATCTTGGTCTTCCAAGAAGCAAAATTCGGTAGCCCTATCAACCGCCGAGGCGGAGTATGTTGCAGCCGGAGCTTGTTGTGCACAAGTTCTTTGGATGAAACATACTCTCCTTGACTATGATTTACACTTTGATCATGTTAAAATATTTTGTGATAATACTAGTACTATTCACATGACAAAGAATGCAAATCAACATAGTAAAACCAAACACATTGACATTAGGTATCACTTTCTTAGAGATCATTATGAGAAAGGTGATATTGAGATTGATTATGTTTCTACCGATTTTCAACTTGCCGATATTTTTACTAAACCTCTAGATTATGCTAGATTTTCATTTATTTGTGGTGAGTTGAATGTTTGCATTATGGATTCTTAAAAATAAAATTTGTTTTTCTATTGGTATTTTAACCCTTTTTGATGTATGACAAAAAGGGGGAGAATAAGTTTAGCTTAGTTTGATATTTAGTTTTGATATTATTTGAGTTTTATTTTATGAAGAAAAAGAAAATTGTTTATTTCAGTTTTTGACAAAACTTTTGTACATTGAATGCTTTATGTATTGTGCTTTCAATAGTCCAATTTTTATACATAGCATTATTTGAGGGGGAGTTTTTCAAACTCCTCTTCCATGTTTATTTAAAAAACCTATATGTTTTGTCATCATCAAAAAGGGGGAGATTGTTGGCCCAAGGTTACAATCACCCATGATTAGTGTATTTTGATGATTACAAAACATATTAGTTATTTGTACTAATAACATTTGTTATTTAAGCGTGTTTCAGATTTCTATTCATTCTAGAAGTCTTCTCTCACAAATACAAGGATTTGGACTCAAGTCAACTCCAATTGGGCTCAAGGAACAAGTGTTGAAGATCATATGAAGAAGCCTATTGAAGATCTTGAAGTCTTAGAATCATTGTAAGAAATAGAATGTTAAAGTTTGAGTATATAAAATTTGGCTTTAGGATTTGCACACACATTTGTCTCATATATTTCCTATGTTTTGAAAATGGTTATTTCTAAGTTTTATGCCTTAGTTTATATATACATGTACCAAAAGTTTTATATCTTGAAAATCTTGTATATAACATGTGTATAAACTATTTTCTACATAATACTTAGCTATATGTATTTTAACATATTTCTCAAAATTTTTCTAACTCAAAAACCAGTCCAGTTTTTCTGTTTCAGGCAACTTCGGTCGACGGCCCGGTCGACCGGCGATGTGTCTGGACATGCACTGTTCGTGCATGTCTGTCGGTCGACCGAACCGGTCGACCGAAGGAGAGCAAATTGCTCTCGGGTTATTTCGGTCGACCGAACCGGTCGACCGGAAGAAGGAAACTGTGTTTCCTCTTTTGGGACGGTCGACCGGACCGGTCGACCGGGAGCCAACGGCTCTCTTCAGCTGGGCTGGCGGTCGACCGGACCGGTCGACCGCCAGGCCTGCAAAATCCCAACGGCTCTTTCCTCTTTTGTGCAATTCTGAAATCTGTTTTTTATCTGATTTCTTGGCAGACTTTTTCAGTGTTTTTCAGGTCTTTTTCAGAGAAAATAAGACCAAAAGAAATTGTTTTTAACCTATTTTAACCCTATAAATAGAGGTGAAGTCTCTCTTGCATATCATTTAGAAAAATCCTCAAGTTTTCATTGTTTTCAAGAGAAAGAGAAAAATTGTTTAAAGCCTTCATTTCCTACTCTTTTAAAGTTTGTTTTTCAGTTGTGTTTGATTACTTATATCACTCTACAACTGAAGTTTTCTCACCACACTTCATAGAGCCAAAAATCCTATACTCATTCTATAGTGAAGTTGTAATTAAAGTGAGAGTGTTTGTAAAAGAGTTTGAGAAATAGTGTAGTGATCTTGTTGTGATCACTTTGTTCTTGTATTCCTTTCCTTGTGGAGCAACCTCTTCGGTAGAGGTCATTTGTACTCGGTGGAGCTCGGTGCTCGGTCTTCGGTAGACCAAATTGTAAAGGCGTCCTCGGTGGATAGTGGAAACCCTTCACGGAGGTGAAGGCGGGGAGTAGAGCGGTGGCTCGAACCTCGAAACAAATCACTTTGTTTGCGATTGCCTTTGCGTCCAATTCTTGTTTTACTTTTCAATAGCTCCTTATTGCTTTCTATTGCATACTTGTGATATTGTTTAATTCTCTTGTGCTAATATTTGCTTGCTTGTAATTCTTGCCATATATTATTGTGTTTGCATCATTTTTCATACTTGTGTGTGCCAATCCCGTACTCATCCAACAAGAGCTTCACATAGCGCCTCAACCCATTTCAAGGGGAATCAAGAGGAGTTTAGTCCAGAGCCTCGCAAGAGGAATTCGGCTACACTTGTTGAATTGTACTAAGTTGAGCCTCACTTGTTTAGGTTCCGCATTTAGAGAGTTAAAATTTTTAAGATTAGCAATCACACCTATTCACCCCCCTCTAGGTGTTTTTCAGGTGCAGCCCGATTGAGTCGATATGGTGCTTTGTTATGTTCGGCTTAGATTTGAAAAATCTTCACCGAGGGGAGAATTGTGGGAGAGAGTGTAAAATCTTGTCGGTAGAGGTTTTTTTACTCATTAGAGAAGATAATCCAGAGTTATAGAGTTCAACAGCGTGCCCAAGTCTCATAGAAGACCTTAGAACTGCTGAAGACATAGGCCCAGTCGATCGCCTGGTCGACCGGTCATGCACAGAAGTGCACAAGAGAAGAAAGGCATGTAGCGATTGACCACCTAGAGGTAGAAGTATAGCAGAAGATAGTCGATCGACCACCGGATCGATCATCCAGAACCTGATTTTTGATTCTGCACAACTAGTGATCTACTGCCTAGTCGACCGGCTAGAGCCAGACTTGAGCCTACACAGAGAGCGATCGATCGCTCAGTCGACTGTATGATGGTTCAGAGCAGTTTCCTATTTGCATTTTAGATTCATTTCTAATCCAAATTCAGATTAATGGTTTTATTTTCTTTATAGATTTTCTAACTATATAAAGAGGGGTACTGTCCATAGTATTAGTAACCTGAATTGATTGAATAATAAAATCTCTCTCCCCTTCTGTCCTGAGGACGTAGGCAATTGTTGAACCATATTAAATTTGTGTTTTTTCTCACTCTTTTCTCGTTGTTTTGTTCTTTCCAATTGCAACAGTTTTGCGATAATATTCTTGTGTTTACACATAGACCTCCGGTGGGTCCCCAACAACCAACACGTCATTGCTGTCGATTTGGATGCATACTGTCGCATATGTGCCTCGAATTACTCCTTCAGTTTGTGAATCTATTCTCAATAGCCTTGTCCGACTTGTGATCCTCGTCAGAGCGTCCTTACTCCATTATTTTGGTGGCAATTTAGATAATTGCATCCAGATGTTAATTTTAGAAATGGCTCCAACTATCGTAACAAAGACCGATCCCCAGTACTCAAGGGTAAGCATGCCCAAATACCACCCACAACCCGCGAGACCACAACGCCTGTAAGTCTTCCATGGTAAAGAATTTGAAGTAGAAGCCACAAGCGAGTTGAATTAATTGGAATCCCTCCACTAATTTTCACTTCAATTGCAGTTCCTTAGTAAGTTATTGCATTTTCATTCTCCCCTTTACAGACTGACCGATAAGCAAGAACTTCCACCGCTTGCGAAGGTCCTTAAGTTCCTCGTCAGAGAATTCCACAAAGGTTGGAAATTCTGATCTCATGACTTCAATAGTTTTGTTTGGCACCATCGGCGGCTCCTACAGAGGTTTGATGAGAGGAGGGCTGTAACGCCCTGATCTCGCGGGTACAGAAATGTTGCGCAACGTATATATGTAGGACAGAAATACCCTCACATATATATACTAAGCATCAGGAAGAATCAGAGTACGAAAGTATCTGGTGCATTATAGATTCCAACATATGAGTACAATTATAAAGTTATCATATGATGTGACACTATATATTATAAGAATATTACATCACCGATAGGCGTAAATGTGAAAATATAAAGAGATGCACAATTATGAACAGTACAAAAGGCGCTCTCGAGTTATAAAAGAAAAACTCGAGAGACGAGCAAGGGGGCCTGAAAAAAAAAAGAGACTCTAGATGGTCTGCCGGTGATCCACGCTTTCACTGCGCCACTCTGATCAGCAATCAGGAGAATTCACAAGCTCTAACCTCTAGGATCTGGACATGCAGATTCAAGAGAGTCAGAATTCCCCAACGAGTGGTGAGGCAAGAGCCAAATGGCGTACAAGGACATGTATACGTGTAATGATGAATTTGAGTCAATTGCATGTGTTGAAAACTGTCATGAGCATAATAGGTACACATGAGCAGGCAATGAGACAAGTAATGTAAATATGGTAAAATCAGTTATATAAGCCCAAATTATCGATCTTTGAGGTTAGTACGTCGAAAGAATAATCTAAATAAGAAAACCCTTATCTATATACCGTATACCTCACATCATCGTATCCTGAGTTCATATAACCCGAGTTGTCTCCTAAACTAAGAAAACAACATAAACCTGATAGAAAATCGATAAAATTGATGATACTGAATACAAGCAAAACCAGCTATGTAAGCTTAGTTTACGGCTTCATAAGATTAGTACATCGAAGGAATAATCCAAACAAGAAAACCCTCATCGATATACTTTGCCCGTGTTACCGTGATCAAAGTGTATACAATCCGAGTTGCAAAACAACACGACAAATTGTTAATTAGCATCTTATTATTATTACTTGTTTGACCCATATCTAGGTATGTATCCTGGTGCACATCTCAACACACATACATCCATATGAATATAAGGTGAGTGATTATTTAGAAACTAATGAAGATTGATGGACTATATTTATAGTGGGTCCCGCCTCTGTCCCGGACAACGGCCCACTACTACTCTTCTTCCTCAGGAATTATATTACATCCTGACACGTGTCGTCGAATTAGAGGATTAAGACACCCAACATAAATCGTCAGTCCTGCGACCACTATAAACATAACCTCACACTCGTGTCCATCAGTTCCTCCAATCTTAACGTTAGTTGTCTTTTTTATAGTTTACTAGATAATTTTCAGTGTGCGGGAATGAGCAGGAGCATGTCAGGTATTTTATGAGTACATGTTGTACTGGATAGATCAGTGTATGTCAGGATATCAAGTCATCATTCCCGTAAGTGATAATTATAAGTTAAGTGTATCATATACGATGTCTGGTGTAAGTATGTTAGGAATCAAGTGATAACAGACAGGTGTTAGGTGATAACAAGTACGAATCAGGTGTCAAATAATAGCACAGTAGATATCACTATCATATATTTTAATACAGGAAAAAAGTACCGATATAAGGGATCAGCACGAATACAAGAAAACAGTACCGATACAGGAGATCGGTATGAATACAGAAAAATGGTACCGATTCGGGGGATCGGTATGAATATAGAAAAAACAATACAGTTTTAGAAAATAGTATAAATAAAGATTTCAAACTCTTCATAACCATCAATAAAAGAGTTAATCGAACTATCGAGCAGGCAAGTGAGAAAGAAAGTAAGCGAACATCCAAGTGAAGTTAAACAGTGCTGGGGACAAGGTCAGCGAACAATATTTAATCACTAA
>JAVJIF010013459.1:0-93877 GCA_038442645.1 Agave tequilana
GCTCAAAACATGACTTTAAATCCTTTGTTGAAGCAAAACACCAACTAAGATCTTGATCATAAATCTGAGACTAATTAAATACAAGATCACTAGTACTATAACTACATGAGTTGATCATCATCAAAACTAGAGTGATGGGCCTTTGGGCGAACAATCTCTCCCTTTTTGATGATGACAAAACTCATGAAGTTATATATGTGCATGGATTAAAGTAAAGCTTCAAAGAAGCTCCCCCTTAACTCATGCATCACAAGAAATAAATAGATATGGTAATAAAGCACATAAACTAACTAAACATGCATGCAAACATAAGGAGATAAACATGCCAATCAAGCATAAAACTCAGCAAATTCTTTTTCTCCTATTTGCAAAACAAAACAATATGCATAAACATAAATCTTTCTCCCCTTTTATGAATAAAGCAAGGAAAACATGCATATATACCAAATACTTCTCCCCCTTTTGTTAAGCATCAACAAAGGGGTAAAGTAAACACAAACAATGTTCTCCCCCTTTTTGTTAAAAATAAAAAATCAATAAAGGGGTGACATTAAACAAATCAATAATAAGAATATATGCGATATACATTCATGAAGAGGAAGACGCTAAGTTAACTTCCCTATATACATGCATTACATGAAGAAGGGATGACAAGCCATAACTCACATAACGCATAATATGCAATGCATAAGAGGAGATGTGATCCCCCTACACACGTGTATCACATAAAGAAGAGTTGTCAATAGATGCCAATTGAAGATTATTACACATTTTTTATATCAATAAAAATACCAATTTAAAAATAATGCGTAAGCTTATTAAAATATCAATTGAGAAATCAATTGAAAATCAAGATTTGAATTTAGCTTAGTATAAACAACCTTTGTGCTTTAAACATGTAAATATCTTAAAAATCAAGCACAAATAAATCATATATATATAATTGAAAAATGATAATACCAATAGAAATTGATATAAGTTGAAATTGAAAGCATACATATATATAAACAAGATTATGAATATACAAAATATATCAATTGTGATACCAAATGCAGTTATGATACCAATTGAGATTATGAAGTGAAATTAGTGTATAACTCATAAAAATTCACCCGTTTTATGACAAGATAAAAAGGTTTTCAATAAGACTTGCAAGGCATACTCGCCCATCCGTCCACCATAACGGCGTTGGTAGGGGTTTTCAAAAACATGAGTTTGAAAATATTTTATTGTGAAAAAACTACCAAATGAAGAATAAATTATTAGTTAAAGTAATTTTTGAAAAACTAGTAAAGATCCTCAAAACATGAAACCAAATCATATGTATATCATGAAACATGCTAAATACATAAAGGTTGACACTCAAAATCTATAAGGCTCAGAAATAATCATGAAACAAAATCATGAATAAACAAATAAAGTGTGAGTGTACAATAATCATGTGAGTAGTATTTTCATGAACTTAAGCAATACGGCTCAAAAACAAACATGAATCTCATATTATCAAATACAAATCATGAAAATCATAAAAATTCATTTTTCATATAAAGATGAAAATCCTAAAAATTTATTTTTCATCTTTAAAAAACAAACTTCTAGGTATATGTATGTTTTTATCCAAACCTAACAATATGCATACATATCCCAAACATAAAAGAGTCTATAAGATAAATTGCATGAAGGCAAATGACTCACGGGTATACATGTATATTTATTAGATTTGAATAAAAAAATACATATACATGAAGTAAAACATGAAAATAGGCAAAACAAGTGTAAATGAGGAAATCATCAAAACTAGGCTATACATGTGCATATAGTGAGTACAAATGAACAATGAAGTGCAAACATATATGAATCAATTTGTTGCTCACTATTTGTACACGTATATATCCAAATTTTGATAAAAACTACATCTAACCATGTTTTTACCACATGAAGCACAAACAAATAAACATGCTAAAAAATATCATATATGAAAAGGCATGTAAATAAACTAGGAGTTTTAGAGATAGTTACCAACACATGAACTATACTCCAAATCTCCAAAACATGGTGGTTGTCCCACCAAACCTCCTTGATAGTGGTGCATCAAATGTGTGTCCATTATGTCTATGTGCATCCACCATCAAGGCACCAACTCTCTCACGTTTTGTGAGAGCCCGCACCTACATCAAATACAAAAGGTGGAAATTTTGGTACCCATTTTCTTTTGGGTCCACGGGGGTTAGCATCTAATGAAACCCAAACATTTTTCTTAGCAAAATTAATATGATGCATCTTATCAAAACAAAACTTTGCTAAATGGCCTTTGCGACCACAATGTGTACACTTGTACACTCTAGGATGCATATGTGTATGAGTGTGGTCATGGCGTGCAAAGTGTGCATATGCATGATGTGGGTGATGTGCATAAGTATGTGGAGTTTGTTTCTTTGAAAACAAGGACTCCAATCTAGAATGATTAAAAGCACATTTGCTCAAAGTTGAGCTTAAACAATCAATTTTATTTTTCAAAAATTTAATCTCATTTTGATTAATAGTGGCATGTAAAGCATGGTGAGGTTGAGAATCATTTTCTTATTCCTTTTAGAAACATTTTCTATTTCTTTTTCAACAATTTTCCTTTTTAAAGAGTTGTTTTCATGTAAAGTAACTTCTTTTTGTTTTTCCACCAAAACAATCTTATTTTTCAAAGTAGTGTTTCCTTCACAAAGATAATTCAATTTAGAAAGCAAGGAAACATTTTCATTTTTCAAAGATTCATTTTCTTTTGAAATATTTTCAAAATTTTCTTGTAAAGAATCTTTTTCATTTAACATGCAATCAAATTTCTTTTTCATTTTCTTGTTATCTTTCTTAAGCATATCATATTTTTCTAGAAGTTGTTGACAAAAAGATTCAAGCTCATCATAAGACATATCAACATCTTCTTCTACCTCGGATTCGGTAGTTACCTCAAGGGGGTTATCCCTTGGACCATATAGCACACGTTGGAAGCTTCACTTCCAACATCCGAGTCGCTTCCTGCATAATATTGTTCTTTTTCGTCAAGGGAGATGATGGTGTTCCAAACTACAAAAGCTGAGTTAATGTTAGCAATCCTAGATAAATAATCATTGTTTAGGGTACTCTTCAAAGCATGATGGCTTTTGAGTTAGCCTCAATATACTTGCTATTGTTAACATATGAATCTTTAGTGGTAGCAAGATAAACATGAATGCCTAGGCCTTTGAGGTACATAGACACCTTAACCTTCCAAGTTTTGATGTTAAGAATGTCAAAGGTGGGAGGTGACATGAAATCCATGGTGTGTGTACAAATATTGTGATTAGCTAAAAAATGAGTATCTTTAACTCTAGGTTGTAAGACCCAAATCAAGAGCACTTGGCTCTGATACCACTTGTAATCACCTAGAGGGGGGTGAATAGGTGATGGCTAATCTAATGGTCAATAATGCAGAATTAAAAACTATTTAATGCAAACTAAAAACTTCTTAAACTAAACACCAAGTATAACACAAGAGTATAGCCGGATTCCCCGTGAAGGGCTCTGGACTAACTCCTCAAGATTCCTCTAAATAAGAGTTGAGGTGCCGCGTTGGCTCTCTTGGTTGAATACTAGTGTTAGCAAGCAAACCCCAAGCATATAACAATATGAGCACAAATATATATCAAGCATATAAAGATGAAAGTAATATAAGCATGCAAGATATAAACAAGTAAGAGATAGAGAGAGAACAATCGCAAACACGGGAGATTTGTTTCGAGGTTCGAGCACACTCGCTCTACGTCCCCGCCTTCAACACTATGAAGGATTTCCACTAAAATCGATCCCACCGGATCACTTGGTGCCGCAACACCTACAAGCTCTTTGGACTCTCTAGTCCCTCTCTTGTTCCCGCAAGAACACACCGCAAGCCCACCAGCTCGCCGAGGCCGCACCTCGAACAAAGAGTTCACATGTGAACTCGAAATACCGCGAACCCGTAAGTCCGCCTCCTCAAATATAAGATGGAACTTTGGTGATCACAACACTTTGATCACCTAAAATCCTCTCACAATAAATATCCCTACAGGTAGATATAGTAATGGATAGCTCAAGTGTTTGTGTGAGAAAACTAGGATGGAATGTGTGGAGGAAAACACAAGAATCACTTTGAAAAACACTCTTGATAAACTCCTCTTTTAATTGGAAATATTTGCTCTCAAATAAGTGGAGAAAACCTCTAATAGAGTAAGAAAAACTATCTTTAAAACTCTCCAAAAATCTTTTTTAAAACAGTCCCCAAAAGCCCCATTTTATAGGGCTCCCAAAAACTAACCGTTGGGAGCCAGGATGACCTGTCGGTCGACCGCCCGGTCGACCGGCCAACGGTCAGATTTCTGACCGTTGAGCCAGCGGTCGACCGGCTAGTCGACCGTCGTAAGGATACAGAGAGCAGGCTCTCTGTCCGGTCGACCGGCCCGGTCGACCGGGGCTTTCCAGAGAGCAGAAGCTCTCTGGCGGTCGACCGACCTGGTCGACCGGCCCTCCAGCCAAGCTGGCGTGCACGTTCTGTGCACGTCGGTCGACCGACTCCTAGCTCGGTCGACGGTCCGGTCGACCAGCAGAAGCCAGGTCAGGTTATTATGGGGATTCAAAACTAGGTATATTGACTTTGATAAAATCCCATAAATCACACGAAAAACCTACAAAAATAGGTTCAATATAATACTTTGATAAACAAACATGTTTGAGTAAAATCAAGACATGTTACAAATAATTTGAACTATTTTTGTAACTTAGAAATTTTGGCTAAGAAAAAAAACTGTATTTTTCCAAAATATGTTTTCCAAAACTTCTCCAAATACAAAAATAAGATATTTTAAACACTTTTAAAGCATAGAGTGTATGGATATGATTCACTACACATACATAGTGAAATATCTATGTTTTTGACAATAAGCACTAAACATGATTTTGGTTAAAGACATGTATATAATAAACTCCAAAAACCAAACCGGTATTTTTCCAAAATGAAAATTCTTTTATGAAAACTCATCTAAATCAAGAGTGTGTGTGTATATGGTATACTTGAGAAATTCGCCAACTATTCTATCCTTTACATTTTAATCTAAAATAAAATCTTTAATAAAATAAACCTAGACTCAAGTCTTCTTCTTGAAGTCTTCACTTGAAGTCTTCTCATTTTCTTGACTTGATCCAAACTCGATCCAAAGAGCTAAACTCCTCTTGAGTACTTGATGTGATCTTGATGCACAAGCTCTTGAATTAAACCGTGCTAGCTCCAAAACTTGACTTTAAATCCTTTGTTGAAGCTAAACACCAACTAAGATCTTGATCATAAATCTGAGACTAATTAAACACAAGATCATTAGTACTATAACTACATGAGTTGATCATCATTAAAAACTAGAGTGATGGGCCTTTGGGCTAACAGATAGTGGTTGCTCAAGGCATATGACATAGGACATCAACAATTTCGCAACCGTATCAAGGTACGTTGAAGGTGACACCGTCACCTTCGGAGATGACTCCAAGGGCACCATCATCGGTATAGGTAACGTTTAGATTGGTGCATCTCTTTTAATTGAAAATGTAGTTCTTGTTGATGGGCTTAAACATAATTTACTTAGTATTAGTCAACTATATAATCGTGGTCTCAAAGTTGTTTTTGATGAATCTTCTTGCAAAATTTTTGATTGTAAACCAATGAATGTACTCACTGGAATTCGTGAAAATAATGTCTATATTATTGATATGCTTAATTTGGATTGCTCTACAAAATGTTTAAATGCTTTTGATGAGATTTCATGGTTATGGCATAGAAGATTAGGCCATGCATATTTTGATCACCTTGCTAGAATAAATTCTAAGGAATTGGTGAAGGGTATTCCTTGTTTGAAGTTTGAAAAAGACCGCATTTGTGGTGCGTGCCAACTTGGGAAACAAACCAAGTCTTCTTTCAAACCAATCAAGGATATCATGTCATCTAGGCCATTAGAACTGATTCACATGGATCTTTTTGGACCAACTAAAACTAAAAGCTTAAATGGAAATAGATATGTTATTTTTTAGTCGATGATTTCTCTCGTTTCACTTGGGTTTCTTTTTGGAGCATAAAGATTAAACTTTCTCGCATTTTAAGAT
This sequence comes from Agave tequilana, assembly GCA_038442645.1. Classification (NCBI taxonomy): domain Eukaryota; kingdom Viridiplantae; phylum Streptophyta; class Magnoliopsida; order Asparagales; family Asparagaceae; genus Agave; species Agave tequilana. The sequence continues at coordinate 6,154 of JAVJIF010013459.1, forward strand.
TTTTCAAAAAAGGGTTGAAAAAGAAAAAGGATTTTCGATTTTACGAATAAGAAGTGATATAGGTAGTGAGTTTGTCAATCAACTCTTCATGACTTATTGTGATGAAAAAGGAATTAAGCATGAAATATCATGTCCTAAAACTCCACAACAAAATGGAGTAGTTGAACGGAAGAATAGAACTCTTCAAGAAATGGCTAGGACTATGATAAGTGAATATGAGCTCCCTCAATACTTATGGGCCGAGACCGTAAACACCGCATGCTACATATCCAATCGTATTTATTTGTGTAAAAATACTTTCAAAACTTCTTTTGAAATTTATCATTTAAGAAAACCAAATGTTTCATACTTTAAAGTTTTTGGATGCAAGTGTTTTGTTTTAAACACCAAAGATAATTTGGGTAAATTTGATGCTAAGGCTTATGAAGCAATCTTTGTTGGCTATTCTAGTACTAGCAAAGCATATAGAGTGTTCAATAAATCATCTCTTACTATTGAAGAATCTATGCATGTTAAATTTGAAGATCTAATGCAATTGTTGAGAATGTTGTAGAAATTGACTCTTTAGGTGAGGACATGGAGAAAAATATCCTTGAAGGACTCACCCATCCAAGAAGACAAGCAAGAACGTATTGGTGAAGTTCAAAAGGATGAAGTGGATAATCATAACCACTTCCTAAAGATTGGAGATACGCCTCAAATCATTCCAAAGATCTCATCATAGGTGATGTATCAAAGGGGGTAACCACTCGCTCCAAACTCCATGATTTGTGTGGGCATTATGCATTCATATCTCATTTTGAACCTGATTGTAGTTTGAACCTGCACACAAAATACAGAATTTCAGATCTAAGAATAGGATGTGCAAGGTGCTCAATTCTATTGCAATAGCAAGTGGCTATGCGGGTCGTGATCCACAAGGAGAGACTAGCGATGGAAGCTTGTTTAGCAAGTTTTCTTTTAAGATACAAAGTTTGGTTAAAGTTCTTCTTTAGTTCTTTAAAAGAAAAGAGAAAATGAAGTTAAAGTTGAGTTAGAAAGAAAATGGTAGAATAAGAAGGTGGAGAAATAAGAAGTGATTTGTACAAGTGAGATTGAAAAAGAGTGAAAAAAGATTTGGTGGATTGTGGTGTTCTAAACTAAATGTTTAAAAGAAAAGAAACTAAAAATTACTTACTTCGTTTGGCCAAATACCTACCTTGAATCTTTTGCAATGATGTTACCTTGAAGCGAGGCGATCAACGTATAGCCCATAAGATTTGATTCCCGTTTCCTCCACATTATATCATCAAGACGTTGCAAGTATGAAGTGATAAAGAATGAAACTCAAAATGCATCATCATGGGCTATCGGTGGAACTCGCAAAGGCAAGGCTCTTTCGATGCTTTTAGACTCACTTGATAACAATTGTACCAAAAGAAGAAAAGTAGAGAAGAAGAAGAAGAACACAGAAACAAAGTATATACAAAAGGGAACTACAGATTCGATTTTATAACAATAAGAGAAAAGAAGGAAATCTTATACCGGTGTCACTCTCAGCACAAGCTTCGTTCTCGTTCTCCTATGAAACTCTGATCTCCTCTGATTTACATAAATTAAAACTAAAAATTACATGAAAATAAAAACAAAAACCTACACTACAAAGAATGAAAAATTGGACTAACTCCTATCTCTGCCTGGTCGTCCTTCCTTGCCTTTGAGATTGCAGGTATTTATAGAAGAAATGCAGATGTTAGAGGAGTATGAAGATAGGAAAATCTGGCTATTTCTGAATTTGAATCCTCCTTTATCTCCAAACTTGATTTGATGTGGATATTCAGTTCTGATCTGCAATTTGTTGGCGTGTTGATTACTGAATATCACTTATCAAATGATAGAATTAGAAATAGTGATCAACATAAGAGTTGTAGCTCTATAAGTTCTCGGTTTGGATCATCTTGAATCATCAGATTTGATATTCGGTAGCAAAAGTTATGATTCAAATACTGAAATGTATCCAGTCAGAATCTGAGTCAAACTTGCTTCATCTCATCCGTTGATCTTCTCTCTATCCATTTATCTCTCTGTATTTGATATTATCCTCGATTGATCTTTAGCTAACCAAAATGGATTTATAGAAATCTGAATTTTACTGTGTTTCATTTGTGTTATCTTTCTCATTTGCTCTGATCTTCAGCTGAACATTTGCTCCAATCCTTGATTTGTTCTAACTAGATCTGGGATCATCCTCAGCTAACCAAATAGATCCAATTAAATCTGATTTTAAACTGGTATTTATTTGGTTTAATCCTCTTTCTCTTCATTTTTATCTTCTACAAAATAGACATTTAAGACAAAGAAATTAGCAGATTTATTACACGATAAATGTAGGAGTGTAATGAAAAGAATGCAAAATATGTGTACGATCAGAACCCAAAAACATCCTCGAAGCCGAGGGTGACTCATATTGGTTGCTTGCTATGCAAGAAGAGCTCAATAAATTTGAGTGCAACCAAGTTTGGCACCTTGTTCCTAGACCCCATGATAGACCAATAATTGGTACTAAGTAGATTTTTAAGAACAAGTTGGATGAGTCAGGAAATGTTATAAGGAATAAGGCTAGGTTAGTGGCCCAAAATTATACTCAAGTTGAAGGAATCGACTTTGAGGAGACCTTTGCACCCGTAGCACGGCTAGAAGCCATACGAATCACACTAGCCTATGCATCCTATAAAAATTTTAAACTTTTTCAAATGAATGTAAAAAGTGCATTTTTAAATGGTTTTATTGATGAGGAAGTATATGTTGAACAACCTCCCGGTTTTGTGGATCATGTACATCCAAATTTTGTTTTCAAACTAGATAAAGCATTGTATGGTTTAAAACAAGCTCCAAGAGCTTGGTATGAAAGGCTTTCTAGTTTTCTTCTATCAAATGATTTTGTTAAAGGTAAAGTAGACACCACATTATTTAGTAAACATGTTGGTAGTGACATTCTTATAGTAACAAATATATGTTGATGATATAATCTTTGGTTCTACTAATGAGTTACTTTGCAAGGAGTTTGAACAATGTATGCAACGTGAATTTGAGATGTCATTGATGGGTGAATTGAACTATTTTCTTGGACTCCAAATCAAGCAAATGTGTGATGGGATTTTCATATGTCAAGCCAAGTACTCAAAAGAACTCATCAAGAAATTTGGGCTTGAAGACTCAAAAATTTGCAACACTCCCATGGCCACCACCACCAAGCTTGACAAGGATGACCAAGGTAAGTGTGTTGATATTAAATTATATAGAAGCATGATTGGTAGTTTGTTGTATTTAACGGCGAGTAGGCCGGATATTATGTTTAGTGCGTGTATTTGTGCTAGATTCCAATCTTGTCCAAAGAATCTCATTTAATTGCGGTAAAACGCATTATTCGTTATGTTAAGGGCACTATTGGAATGGGTCTATAGTATCCGAAGACCGAAGAATTCTCAATGACAAGTTTTTCGGATGCCGACTATGCGGGTTGTAGAGTGGATAGGAAGAGTACTAGTGGAACATGTCAATTTCTTGGTAATTGTCTTGTTTCATGGTCTTCCAAGAAACAAAATTCGGTAGCTCTCTTAACCGCCAAGGCAGAGTATGTTGCGGCAGGGGCTTGTTGTGCTCAAGTCCTTTGGATGAAACATACTCTCCTTGACTATGATTTGCATTTTGACCATATTAAAATATTTTGTGATAATACTAGTACTATTCATATGACTAAAAATGCAAATCAACATAGTAATACCAAGCACATTGAGATTCGATATCACTTTCTTAGAGATCATTTTGAGAAAGGAGATATTGACATTGATTATGTTTCTTCCGATTTTCAACTTGCCGATATTTTCACTAAACCACTTGACTATAATAGATTTCTTTTATATGTGGTGAACTAAATGTTTGTATTGTTGAATAAGGAAGGTTTCTTGCTATCATATCCCTTTTTGATGTATGACAAAAAGGGGGAGAAATATGTGTTGTATGTGTTTGTTTTGCTATAGTGTTTGGTTTTATGTTTGTGAGTTAGTGTTTGTTTAAATTTTCAATGATTTTATGTTTGGTATTTTCAAAGTTCAAAATTTCAAAAATTCTCTCATAATGAATTATTTTATACTTGTTTAATAGAGCATTATTTGAGAGGGAGTTTTTACCTCCCTTTTATATCTTGTGTTATAGCTTATATGTTTTGTCATCATCAAAAGGGGGAGATTGTTGGCCCAAAAGGTTACACTCTCCATTTATATATGTTTTGATGATCACAAAACATATAGAAGCTATTTGGTACTAATAAGTTGTTCTAGAATGAATTTCAGGTTTGTACAAGTATTGGTGGCTTTAAGCATATTACGAGGTTTATAGCGCTAAAAACATGTTGATAGGTGGATGGCGCAAGAGGACTCTTTCATAGGAGAGGAGGTTCTAGCTTGGCGCAATGCGGCTCGGAGACTTCTTTCTATAATTTTTATACTTTAGTTTGTTAAAGGATAGTTTATAGTGTTGAAGCTCAAATTTCCCACACACACACAAAATTGCACATGATTTTTAAAGATTATTTTTCTCTCTTGTATAAAATATTTCTATAGACCTATTTTGGTATTTGCAAACTCAATTATTGTAGTATACTAAGTCTTAACAAAAATAATTTTGAAAATTTACATATCTTCAGAAACATTTTCACAAATTATATGCTTTGACCTGTTGCGGTCGACCGGCCGGTCGACCAGCTCTGTTTCAGGCCAGAACGGTCGACCGAGCGGTCGATCGCAATTCTGACCGTTGGATGCGTGCATGTGTGCACGTTATGCGGTCGACCGGGCGGTCGACCGGACCCCATGTCGGTCGACCGAGCTTCGACCGACTGACTGCACCCAAGTCTCTGTTTGGGACGGTCGACCGGAGGCTGCCAACGGTCATATGATTTTGAAAACCGGTCGACCGGGCCGGTCGACCGTGAGTGTATTAACAGCCAAACGGCTAGTTTTTTAAACTTGTTTTAAAACGTCGTTGTATTCTCCAAACGAGGTTTATGGTTTGTTTTGGGACTTATCTTTCCTGATTAATCAAAATTAGTGTTTACCCTTTAATCCCTACCTAATTCCTATAAATAGGGGTGGATGGGTTGAGGAGATTTACAACAACATTTGCAAAAGAAATCAAAGCTTAATTCTTTTTGAAAGAAGTTTTATTCTTAGTTTTTGTGCTCTAATCTCTGATATTTCTCTGAAGTTTTTGAATCAAAACTCTCTTCTACTTTGTTTTATTTTTCACTTACAAACTTTGAGTTTCAATCCTATACATTATTCTCTAGGGTTTTGTAAAGAAAAATTTTTCAAAAGAGATTTTGTGTCTTTTGATCACCAAGTGATTATTGTATTTGTGGTTCCACTACCTCTGGACTAGAGGAGTGAGATTGAGGAGTTGGGTACTCCCTAGTGGTTTTAATTCTTGTGGAAGTTCTAGTGGATCGGAAATCCTTCTGGGTGAAGGCGGGGACGTAGAGCTGGGTGCTCGAACCTCGAAACAAATCTCTGTGTTTGCGATTGGTTTACTTGTGTTATTTACTTGCTTTCCATTCATTCATTCATTCTTATATTGTCGATCTGTACTCTCACAACAAGATTGCATTGCGCACCTCAAACTCTTATTTAGAGGAATCACGAGGAAGGAGTTCAGAGCCCTTCACGGGTATTCGACTTCTAATCTTGCTTTGAGTGATCGTTGTTTCATCTCATTTTTAAATTTGTGCATTGATTAGCATTATCACCTATTCACCCCCCCTCTAGGTGATTTCAGAAGCTTAAGCAAGAACTTATTTCTGAGCCTATTATTTCTGCTCCTAATTGGGTCCAGCCATTTGAAATCATGTGTGATGCATCTGACTTTGCTATTGACGCTGTTCTAGGATAGCGCATCGATAATAGGCAGCACATGATTTACTATTCGAGTAGGACCTTGAATGATGCCCAACAGAATTATACAACGACTGAGAAGTAATTCTTGGCCGTTGTCTTTACGTTAGAAAAGTCCTGGCCCTACTTGTTAGGTTCGAAGACGGTAATTTTTACAGATCACTCGGCTTTGAAATACCTCATGACCAAGAAGGAAGCAAAAGCCCGACTGATTCGATGGATCCTTTTGCTTCAAGAATTTGACTTAGAAATCCGGGATAAACGAGGTATAGAAAATGTGGTCGTTGATCTTCTCTCACGAATTCCGAATGCACCAACCATCCAAGCTCTGATCAACGAGGATTTCCCAGACGAGCACATCCTAGCCATTCTTAAGGAACCCTGGTATGCGGACATTGTTAATTACCTGGCCACAGGACAATTACCCGCTGACTGGATAAAGCAAGACCAATACCGCTTCTTTGCCCAAGTACGGTACTTCTTCTGTGAAGAACCGTATCTTTTTAAGTATTGTCCCGACCAAATTATTAGACGATGCATACCAGAGAAGGAACAGAGGAGTGTGCTCAGCTTTTGCCATGACCTTGCATGCGGAGGACACTTTGGTCCCCGCAAGACTGCAGAGAAGGTTCTACAAAGTGGGTTCTACTGGCCCACTTTGTTCAAAGACTCATATCATTTTTGTAAGTCATGCACAAATTGTCAGAAAATTGGGAAAATTTCTAGAAGAGACCTGATGCCCCTGAACCCGATCCTTGAAGTTGAAATTTTTGATGTTTGGGGTATCGATTTCATGGGGCCATTCCCCAATTCCTTCGGCAACCAGTTCATTTTGGTTGCAGTAGACTATGTCCCTAAATGGGTAGAAGCTGTGCCAACAAAGACAAATGATAACAAAGTGGTTGTCAAATTTCTTAAAGAGAACATCTTCTCCCGATTTGGCACCCCTAGAGCGATAATTATTGATAATGGATCACATTTCTGTAATAGAGTTTTTGAAGCTCTAATGCGGAAATATTCCATCAATCACAAGTTGTCTACTCTGTATCATCCCCAGACAAATGGGCAGGTCGAAGTCACCAATCGACAGATCAAGCTCATTCTGGAAAAGACTGTCGGACAAAACCAAAAGGATTGGTCGGTCAAAATCAATGATGCATTGTGGGCTTACCGCACTGCTTTTAAGACAGTTCTGGGGATGTCTCCTTATAGAATCATGTTTGGAAAAGCCTGTCATTTGCCAGTAGAGTTAGAACACCGGGCCCTCTGGGCCATTAAGCAGCTCAATTTTGATTTGAGTAAGGCCGGTGAGCTAAGAAGACTGCAGATTTCAGAATTAGAGGAGATACGGATAAAGCCTATGAGAATGCTCGGATCACCAAAAGTAGGATAAAACTTTTTCATGACCAGATCATAACCCGAAAAATCTTTGCTCTGGGAGACAAGGTTTTGCTATACAATTCTAGGCTTCACATTTTCACAGGGAAGCTGAAGACTCGTTGGTCTAGACCGTTCATTGTGCGCACTGTTTTCTTACACGGTGATATGCTTATTGTGGACCCTAAGACTAACACGGAATTCAAAGTGAATGGGTAAAGACTGAAGCCCTTCTTGACCACTAAGCCTATGACTCCGGATGAGAGTGTGCTGACTCTTTTTGCCCCGTCATACACCTAGCCACAACAACTAAAAAACAAATAAATAAATAACAATAAAAAAAAGTACAAAAAAAATTTGTTTATATGCTTACCCCTTCTATATTCTTTTTGATATTTCTTTAGCCTATTCGCGCTTGGCCTGCCCGAGTCCACGAAGACGGTGACATCATTTCTGCACCCTATTTATTGCATTTGCATTTACATATGCATTCATTGAGGACAATGCATTAGATAGGTTTGGGGGGGTGCTAACACTTTTTCTTTTTCCTTTTATTCTTTCTTTTTCTTTTTCCCCCAAAAAAAAACTCCAGATTGAAAAGAAATTTCATACTCTTTATAAAAATACCAAAAGATTGTAGGAATTATGGGAACCTTATTAATGAATCTTTATTTTTGCCTAAATAAACAAGAAAGATTGATTTGACTAAAAAGTTAGAAGGGATAAGGAAAATAACTCATACCTTTTATTTAGCCTTAGTAGAATATGCATAACCCACACACACATGCTTGGGATTTAGAGACACAACTCTGCAAAAAAAAAAAACTGGATAATTGTGCCTCAAGAAGCATGATTACTCACGCCAAAAAAAAATTTCTATATACAATAATGTATAAATAAATCTTGATTTTGTGGCTTAGTCCACTTGCATATTTGACCTGAAGGGTGTTTTTCCACTTGGTGCCCTAAGACCATCTGGTTTGGGAGTCATCGATTTGATATATGTTACATAAGTGAAGTAGAAAGCGTAATGGAACCAAGAATAATAAGTAAATTTAATAAAATTAAATAATATTCAAAGTTGAGTTAAAAATCCCAAGCACATCACACTTACACATTATGCATATCTATCTAAAGAAAAATAAAAAAATGAGTTAGAAGTACAAGATCCTTTCTAAATTTAAAGAAAAAACCATAGTTTCTTCTTTTATGAAGGCTAAAGTATAAGAGGACTTATGAGGGTTAAACCTAATTCTTACATCATTCGGTCATTTTTACTTAGATGATTGAAAGTTCTTTTTCATGACAAAATTTTTTCTAACAACTAACCACTTTTCTTTACTTACTGGATTTTGTGGGTCCGCTGAAAACCATCAGGAGACAACACTCCTCCTCTAGGGGAAACCTAGAGGTTTAAAGGCTTGTTGCACATGCTCAGTGTAATCGCTTCACCTGCGAAAGTGGTATAATAATTTTCTTCTTTTTGTTTTGCTCGGGACGAGCAAAAAGATAAGTGTGGGGGTGTGATTAGTCTCTAATTTTGCATAATTTTCATCACATTCTCATATTTATTTCATGTAAAATTTTGCTAATAAAACCTTGCTTGCTTGATCCTAGGTCCATGGTGTGCAAATGAAGAAGAGGACCTAAATCACCATTTAATTGGTGATTAAAAGCCTACCAAGTAGCCATTGACTTTAGAGTGAAGATTTTGTCAGCGCAGGGCATCAAATCGCAAATCCAGAAGATCAAGGCGTCAGAAGACATACTAGGCAACACGCTGCCCTGGCCGCGTTTCTGCGGCCCTTTGGGCGCGCGCGCGCCTGCGTTTTGGGCCACAGGTCACCTACGTGACCCCCTTTCCCCTGATGCCTATAAATACCCCCTGGGGTCTTCAGTTGAAGCAGATCTAGAGAATAGAGTTGTATTTTTGTGTTTTGTTGCTAGGAATTGTAGTTGCTTTAGTTTGTTTCTTCTAGTTTTAGTTTAGCCATTAGAGTGAAAGAGAGAGAGTAAGTGTTGTATTTGAAGGGTGACAAGCTAATACAAGTACTACTTCTCTTTCTTCTTTCTGTTGGCCCAGAGGCCTTCCACTCTAGTTTTGATGATGATTAACTCATGTAGTTATGTTTACTAATAATCTTGTGATGTTTAGTTTCAGATACTTAACCAATATATTAGTAGGTGATTAGCTTCAACAAGGGTGTTTTGGAGCTTCTCACATGGTGATTCAAGAGCCCGAGCGTCAAAGTCATATCTAGCACTCGTTGGAGTCAAGCTCGGTGGATCACGTTTGGATCGAGTCGACTTGGAGACGGCGCTCTACAAGAAGATCTTGGTACATAGTTTAGTTTTTGCTTTTAGATCCATTGTAAAGACTAGATAGTGTGATATGCTCAAGTTCACAACACACACACTTGTTTAAGTTTCATGTTTATTGGTTTTCGGGTTTTGACTTAACCGATCTTGATTTTCATGAATAGATAGAATCAAAACAAGTTTACATGGTTTAATATATATTAGATTTGTTCTATATACATGTATGCTTCATATCTTAGACAAACTTATTTTGATATGCCTATTCATATATTTAGGTTTTGTATTTTAACAAAACTTGTTTTTGGATTTATTGTCAAAAACTATGATATATATCTTTAAATGTATTTTGGATATCTATCCATATACTACATGCCTAAAAGTTGTTTAAATATCATGTTTTTATATTTGGATGAGTTTTGAACAAAACGAATTTTCAATTCAAAAATCCAAGTTTTAGAAATTACAGTTTTTGGTTTTCAGCAAAATTTGTAAGTCACTGATTGGTAGTGAAAAATGCATAATTGTCATCATATTTATCATCACATTTTCATAATTATTCATATAATTCTGCACATTTATTAATATTTTGTTATTTAATATGTGCAGGCCTTGAGTGTTGAATTAAATAAAGAATTAAAGCTTAATGAAGCCCAAAAGCCCAGATCCAAGCCCAAGTCCAAGCCCAAGTACAAAAGTGCAATTACAAGAAGACAAAGTGCAAATACAAGATGTAAATATTGCAAATACTACAAAGAGGGAAAGGATAGAATTCTATCCAATCCTAAATGCTGGGTGGATGAGGATAAATACATGTGCAAGGATGAGATTCGTTTTGAAGGAAATTGGATAAAGGGTAACTTGATTTCTAAGTTATCTCGAAAATCCAAAATGAAGAGTCAGGATCCAGCTTCCAGAAGCATACGCTCCAACGGATGGACCAGGAGAAGCCACGCACCAAAGCGCGTGGCCAGCTGCCATTGTATGGCCACGGAAACGCGGCCCAAGCCGCGTTTCCGCGGTAATCCTGCCTTATCCGTCTACCAGTTTTCGTTGAGGAGTTTATCCGGGACTCTATGACATTCTGCACCTATAAATATCCCTACAGGCGCAGCAGAGAGGGCATCCAGAGAGAGATTAGGGTTTTCTTTAGCTATTTCTTTCAAATTTCTGCAAGTTTGTAATTTGTTTTGAGTACATTGTGGAGGAGAAGGAGCTTGTATTTGGGAGACGTTTTTCGAATAAAGGTTACCTTTTTCCCATTTAATTCTCTGCTATTTAATTTTGCTTTTATTCTGTGATCTCTCTGGTTTAGTTTTTAATCTGTGATCTTCTGATTTATTTGTTTCCTTTCTTTCTCAACTCTTCTTATTAAACAACATAAAAAAAATTAAATAAATGAAAAGATAAAAAAAATGATGAACTAATTTCCTATTGTGGTTTGCTGAAATTCTTAAAGCAACCCTAGAGCAGTTAAGCATTGATCGGATTGATGACATTTTTTTTAGAAACCCTAGGTTTAAAGTAGATTGCTTGAAGACTAAATGATGATTAGTTTCATAATCTAAAGTCACACCTTTAAGTAATTTTTCACATTTCATGCTTAAGAACTTTGACAACGTAATTTCAAGGTAAATCTTCTCTTACGTTGTACTTAGATGTTAGGATGAAAACGTGTTGGATTTTTAGGAGTGTCGCTAGTAAGATTCTACAATCTTTTTCTCTTGCTTGCATATCCTCTAGAAAACCTAGGATGGAGTCCATATATTCCAATATGATGATCAATATCCTTAACTTGCACTATGGGTTGTGGTAGAATATAAGTAAAACCACATCTTTCCATTCATATATATATTTCAAATCTAATCTCTTTTCTTATATTTTGAAGATACAGAGGAATCGGCCGAAAAGCTTGCATCGCATCCTTCCCTGAGGATCACGACCCGCTTTGGAGCTTGCTACAGCGGATAGCATTGAGACTAAGAACTTTACACTTCAATTTCTTATTTACTAATTCTTAATTCTCAATCAAAATTTTGGCGCCGTTGCCGGGGAAGGAACGGCACGATTTCCTCAATCTAATTATTTTTTTATTCTTTCTGTTTACAGATACAGAGAATAGGAAAACAAAGCAGCAGCAAGGACACATAGCAACTCTGTGCCTCTGCCCTCGAAGGCAGAGCATCAGAGCCTACTTCTTTGCCGCGGGTCCGCGGCAATTGCCGCATTTCCGCGGCAAGAGTAGTTCACTACTCATCAAATTTTCTGCAGGTTGCTCAAAATTGCAAATACTGCTTACTGCTGTGATTAAATTTCTCTGTGATCACTCTGCAACTGCTAATTAATAACATTAACCCATTTGTGTTGGCCCAATGGCCTTCCACTCTAGTTTTGATGATGATCAACACTCATGTAGTTATGTTTACTAATAATCTTGTGTTTCCAAGTTTCAGATCATTAACCAAGATATTAGTTTGTGATTAGCTTCAACAAGGAGTTTAGAAGCTATACATGGTGATTCCGGTGCCAAAGCTTAGAGATCCATTCAATTGCACTTGGAGAATCACGGAGTTTGGACCAAGTCTACTTGAAGATGGAAGATCGACAAGAAGACTTAGGAATCTAGTTTAGAGTTTTTATTTTAGATCCATATTTGTAAAGCTTAGTTTAGTTGATATGCTCAAGTGCACAAAACACACACGTTTTATGATTTGATATTTGGTTTTCATGAATAATAGATCAAAACAAGTTTACTTTATACCTATGTATATTAGATATGGTCTAGATATACATACTTGCTTTAAACTTGCTAGACAACTTATTTTGATATCCCTATTCATGTTTTGGAAAAATCAAGTTTGACAAAATACAAAGTTTTGTTTATGATAAATTGGCAAGACACAAAAATGAATTGATATGATTGATATATGTCTTGAAATTTTTATCACAAGTTTGGTTATCAAAGTAAAATGATAAAACAAGTTTTGTGAATTTTTTAGAAGTGTTAAAAGATTTTTAGAAAATATTTTACACTATTTTTCTGACCCTGTACTGTGTCTCTCAGGCCAGTACGGTCGACCGGACCGGTCGACCGCACCCAGTGGCCGGTCGACCGATTCGGTCGACCGATGTGCACAAACGTGCACGCTGGCGACACATGTAGTCGGTCGACCAGACCGGTCGACCGAGATGAGAGTTCTGCTCTCGGGTTTTTTCGGTCGACCGGGCCGGTCGACCGCTTGTGCCCAACGGTCACATTTCTGACCGTTGGCGGTCGACCGGGCCGGTCGACCGACGCCTGTCAGAGCTGCCAGCTCAGCTCTAACGGCTAGTTTTCTGTTTGGCCTATATAAACTCCATCTCTTTGGGGATTTTGGCCAAGATTTTTAAGAGGAAAAATTCCAGTTTTCTGAAGTGTTTAAAAGAGTTTTAAAAAGTAGTTTTTGGGCTTTAAACTTCTAATCTTTATTGTTTTGGGTTTTTGGAAAATCAAAGAGAACTAGGTTTTGGGATTTTGATTTGATCTTTTATTTCTATCATATACAAGAGATTTCCCAAGTAGTTTTTCTTTGTTGCTTGTTTCCAAAAACACTTAGTTTTCACACTTGAGCCATATCTTCTATCCTAAACTATTAGGATCTTGTTTTTGTGGAAAAAGAGAAAAGAGAGTGTTTGAGGTTGTTGTTGTAAACCTCTAAGTTGTACACCCTTATTCTTGTTGTATCCCTCTTCGGTAGAGGTGATCGGGTGATTGGTTTGTGAGCCTCTTAGGTAGAGGTGTTTGTTGTAGTTGGCTACGGGCCGTATCCCTCTTCGGTAGAGGTGGATTGTGGTTGTATAGCCTCGGTGGCTTTGTAAGGTTGAGAGAGGAGTTTGGTACTCCTATAGTGGATTGGGAAATCCTACACGGTGGTGTAGGCGGGGATGTAGAGCAAGGTGCTCGAACCTCGAAACAAATCTTGGTGTTTGCGTTGTGATCCATTGTCTCTCTAACTCTCTCTCTTTATTATTGTGCAAAGCATCATAATTCATATTGCCATATCATATATTGCTTGTGTTGTGCCTTGCATCTCTTATTGCTATATCCTTGATTGCTTGGCTTGATTGTGTGTGCACATTGCTTGAATTGCTTGTGTGTTTGTGCATCACTTATACTCATCCAACAAGAGCTTCACATAGCGCCTCAACCCATATCTAGGGGAATCAAGAGGAGTTAGTCCAGAGCCTCGCAAGGGGAATTCGGCTACACTTGTTGGATTGTATTAAGTGTGTTGCAAGATTTGCATTAGCTTCCGCATTTAGCGCACTTAGTTTGCATTTAGTTTCTTAGATTAGCACTTACACCTATTCACCCCCCTCTAGGTGTTTTTCAATTGGTATCAGAGCTTGTGCTCCTGATACTTAGGCTTAACATCCTAGGAGTGAGATCCATTTGCTTGCTAATCTCATTTGCATTTGCTTGTTTGCACACATCTAGTTTATACCATGGACTTCATGACCCCACCTAGCTATGATCCTTCCAACATTGATGTTTGGAAGTATAGGATGTCCATGTACCTAAAGACCCTAGGTTTGCATGTCTTCCTTGCCGCCACCAAGAGATGTTATCTTGGTGATTGCAATCATATAGGGGCCAATGCACAAGCCCTAGAGGCCATTAGAAGCACTTTACCTAAAGACTATCTTTTATGTGTTTCTAATCTTGATTCCGCTTTTGCAGTGTGGAACAAGTTGACAACAACCACCACCTCCGAGCTTCAAGTGCAAATCCAAGAAGAGGAATCTAGTGGAGAATCCGATCCACAATGCTTCATGGTCCAAGGGAATGACTCCCTTGAGGTACAATCGGAAACCCACTTAGATAGTGATGATTGCTCTAGTTCTTCAAATGATAATATTGATGCCCATGCTCTAAATGAAGAACTTTCAATAGTATGTGAAAAGTTAATTGAAAAATATAAGATTTTGAAAAAGAAAAGTCTAGATATTGAAAAAGAAAATAAAAGTTTGCATGCTAGACTTGATTGTGTTTTGCAAGAGAAGGTTGAGGTCTATAATGAAAGGGATTCATTGAGATCTCAATTGGAACTTGCACTTAAAGAAAATAAATTTTAAAGTCTAAAAATGATTGTGAAACTCTTTTGAAGAAAAATGAAAATTTGTCTTCTAAAGTTGATTTTGTTTTAAAAAAGAATGTTGCTTTGAAAAACAAAATCATTTCTATTTCAAATGAGTTGAATGTTTGTTTAGATAAGAATATTGTTTTGCAAAATAAAATTGATGCACATGTTTGCCATGCTAGTGTAGCTTCTTCATCTAGTCTACCTAATGCATGTACCTCTTCTTCTAAAATTATTGATGATATTTGTATGTTAAAGAAGAGAGTAGATTGTTTGGGCTCCACTATGAGCCAATGTGCCATGAACCACTCACGGTTGGAAACCTTGGTTCGAAAGAAACAAGTTCCATCCTTTATGCATGCACACCCATCACGGCATACACATGCTCCTCACGGACACCATCACACGTATGCTCATGTGTACACATGTACACATTGTGGACGTAAGGGCCACCTTGCTAAATTTTGTTATGATAGATTACATACTCCTAATTTAGCAAAGAAGTTTGTTTGGGTTAGAGAAGGTACTAACCCCCATGGACCCAACAAGAAGGTATGGGTACCAAAGACCACCACCCTAAAGTTTTTGATGTAGGTGTGGGCTCTCACATGACGTGAGAGTGATGACACCTTGGAGTGGATGCGTTCCGGACTTCATGGAAATCAAATTGGATGCATCACTTTCAAGGGAAGAGATGGTGGAGAGGACCACCACGTTTTGGAGACAAGGAAAGTTGCTTCTTCGGTTTTGGTAACAATCCTTTACTCCCATTATTGTTTACATGCTTTCCATTTCATTGTTTATAGTATGTTTTTATTGTCATTGGATTAGTATGTTCATTCCATGTTTATTAGATCCTTGACATACATGTATAGTATTTGAGACACACATGCTTATATGAACCCATAATTAGTGTTCTCACGTTTGTCTTAGCTATAGTGTACATCATGAATCTAATGCATGTGAATTCACATAATAATCATGTTTCAGTTTTCCATGATGACTTTTATCATGATGATTTTTTATATGTTTGTTTTGATGCTCAATGTTTTGAATATATGTTTAGATGTTAGTTTTCATTAAGACTAGTTATATACTTGTACATAGAGTGGGCTACAAATAAATCTATATATGTTTGGGATTGAATGCTTGTTTGTTCCCATTAGATGTGCTAGAATAGCCTAGTTTTGATAATTCGTACATTTTAGACTTGTATTCACATTTTTGGATTCAATTTATGATTATGAGTTTCCATTTCATGTATATGTGTATTTTGCCAAACTTGAAGATATACATGTATACCCCTTGAGTCATTGCCTTTCATGCAATTATCTATTATGGACTCAAAGTGTGTTTAAGGGATATGTATGTATACTTCTTGTATTGACAAATCATACATATACCTTGAAATGAAAATTGCTTTGATGAAAATTTAGCCTTACATGTTTTCATGTTTATGTGTCAATATTTAACTTCATGTATATGTCTATCTTATCCAAACTATTGACTATACATGAGTATTCTTTTTGAGCCACGTGCCTTAATGCATATATCTTGTGGACTCTTTATGTTTTGGATATGTATGTATACGTTAGTTTGTATTAGACATACATATGCCTTGAAGATTAGATAGTTTTGATGATTTCGTGTTTTAAGGAATAATTGAGCTTAATGAAATATTTTTCATGATTATGATCTTCACATATTATTTGTACACTCATATCTATTGCTCATGTTTTGTTTTCTCATGAGTTATGCTTTATTGAACTTGAGTGTTTGATATGATGTGAATTTCATGTTTATGAAAAACAATTTTGTTTTATTCCTTGCTTGAAGGATTTCGTACTAGTTAACAAGTTTTCCATTTAACTAGTTGCGATGTTCTTCACTTTGGTAGAGATTTTCAAACAAAACTAAATTTTCAAATCTATCTTTTGAAAACCCCTACCTTCAAAGGGAGGTTGGATGGGAGATCATGTTCATGTATGCCCTAAATTGAAAATCTTTAAAACTTGAATTATGATTGGGTGGTAGATAATATGATGTATACACTTGAACTTATTGTTATGTCAATTGGTATCATTGAACTCTTTCAATTGGTATCATTTTGATCTTCTTGTATACTCATATATGTTTTGTATGTATGTATGCTTTCAATTCCAAAAATATCAATTTCTATTGGTATCTATTCTTCATACATATATATGTTTGTGTTTATGCTAGTGCTTGAGTTTCAATTTTGTTTAAATTGATTATTTTTAAATTATTATCAAGACTATGCATGACTTTAGTTTGTATTTCATAAAGGGGGAGAAAATTTGATCTTGTTTTTCAATTGGTATTTGATTCCTACTCCCACACTTTATGACTTTAAAGATGAATTTTAAAGACTTTCAAATTGTTTATATATTTTTAAAAATGAAATATATTCTTACAATTGGTATCATATTTGAGAAATTCAAAATTGTTATGTTGTTTTACAATTTGGCAATTTGTTATGTTTAATATTCATGTTTAGATATTCAAGATTTATGTTTAATTTCAATTGGTATCGATTGTTTTCATGATGATGATTTTCAATTGATATCTCAAAATTTTGTTTAAAGAAAATACACAAAAGTTTTGATTTGTATTTCTTATATGCAAGGAGAGCTTAATATCTCTCTTACATATAGATTCATGTTGAGTATATTATAAATTGAGGAGCTTGACAACTCTTCTTTATATGATATACGTGTGTAGGGGGAGCTTCACATCTCCTCTTATGCATTACATAATATGTGTTATGTGAATTGGGGTTTGTCATCCCTTCTTCATGTAATGCATATGTGTAGGGAAGCTAACTTAGCGTCTTCCTCTTCATGAATGTATATAGCATATAACATTTATTGATCTTTATTTATTTTCATTTGGTATCTAGATGCTTCATTGACATATTTTCTATTGATATCCAAATTGATAGTCACCCTTTATTGACTTTGTTTTTGTTTTAGACAAAAAGGGGAGAACATTGTTTGCATTGTTTTAATTGACAAAAAGGGGAAGAAAGATTTTTACCCCTCATTTTCATCTATGTTTTTGATTGTTTACCCCTTTCTTGATGATTGACAAAAAGGGGGAGAAAGATTTTGAGTTGAGTTTATATATGCTTCTTTATGTTTTTGCATATATTGAGTTCATGCATAAGCAAATAAACATAATAAATATGAAAAATATGTATGTCTCTTGTTTAGAATCATAAGCTTTCATTGCACATTTATTGTGATGCATGAGTTAAGGGGGAGTTTCTTTGAAGCGTAACTTTAATCCATGCATATATAACTCCATGAGTTTTGTCATCATCAAAAAGGGGGAGATTGTTGGCCCAATGGCCTTCCACTCTAGTTTTGATGATGATCAACACTCATGTAGTTATGTTTACTAATAATCTTGTGTTTCTAAGTTTCAGATCATTAACCAAGATATTAGTTTGTGATTAGCTTCAACAAGGAGTTTAGAAGCTATACATGGTGATTCCGGTGCCAAAGCTTAGAGATCCATTCAATTGCACTTGGAGAATCACGGAGTTTGGACCAAGTCTACTTGAAGATGGAAGATCGACAAGAAGACTTAGGTATCTAGTTTAGAGTTTGTATTTTAGATCCATATTTGTAAAGCTTAGTTTAGTTGATATGCTCAAGTGCACAAAACACACACGTTTTATGATTTGATATTTGGTTTTCATGAATAATAGATCAAAACAAGTTTACTTTATACCTATGTATATTAGATATGGTCTAGATATACATACTTGCTTTAAACTTGCTAGACAAACTTATTTGATATCCCTATTCATGTTTTGGAAAAATCAAGTTTGACAAAATACAAAGTTTTGTTTATGATAAAATTGGCAAGACACAAAAATGAATTGATATGATTGATATATGTCTTGAAATTTTTATCACAAGTTTGGTTATCAAAGTAAAATGATAAAACAAGTTTTGTGAATTTTTTAGAAGTGTTAAAAGATTTTTAGAAAATATTTTACACTGTTTTTCTGACCCTGTACTGTGTCTCTCAGGCCAGTACGGTCGACCGGACCGGTCGACCGCACCCAGTGGCCGGTCGACCGATTCGGTCGACCGATGTGCACAAACGTGCACGCTGGCGACACATGTAGTCGGTCGACCGGACCGGTCGACCGAGATGAGAGTTCTGCTCTCGGGTTTTTTTCGGTCGACCGGGCCGGTCGACCGCTTGTGCCCAACGGTCACATTTCTGACCGTTGGCGGTCGACCGGGCCGGTCGACCGACTCCTGTCAGAGCTGCCAGCTCAGCTCTAACGGCTAGTTTTCTGTTTGGCCTATATAAACTCCATCTCTTTGGGGATTTTGGCCAAGATTTTTAAGAGGAAAAATTCCAGTTTTCTGAAGTGTTTAAAAGAGTTTTAAAAAGTAGTTTTTGGGCTTTAAACTTCTAATCTTTATTGTTTTGGGTTTTTAGAAAATCAAAGAGAACTAGGTTTTGGGATTTTGATTTGATCTTTTATTTCTATCATATACAAGAGATTTCCCAAGTAGTTTTTCTTTGTTGCTTGTTTCCAAAAACACTTAGTTTCAACACTTGAGCCATATCTTCTATCCTAAACTATTAGGATCTTGTTTTTGTGGAAAAAGAGAAAAGAGAGTGTTTGAGGTTGTTGTTGTAAACCTCTAAGTTGTACACCCTTATTCTTGTTGTATCCCTCTTCGGTAGAGGTGATCGGGTGATTGGTTTGTGAGCCTCTTAGGTAGAGGTGTTGTTGTAGTTGGCTACGGGCCGTATCCCTCTTCGGTAGAGGTGGATTGTGGTTGTATAGCCTCGGTGGCTTTGTAAGGTTGAGAGAGGAGTTTGGTACTCCTATAGTGGATTGGGAAATCCAACACGGTGGTGTAGGCGGGGATGTAGAGCAAGGTGCTCGAACCTCGAAACAAATCTTGGTGTTTGCGTTGTGATCCATTGTCTCTCTAACTCTCTCTCTTTATTATTGTGCAAAGCATCATAATTCATATTGCCATATCATATATTGCTTGTGTTGTGCCTTGCATCTCTTATTGCTATATCCTTGATTGCTTGGCTTGATTGTGTGTGCACATTGCTTGAATTGCTTGTGTGTTTGTGCATCACTTATACTCATCCAACAAGAGCTTCACATAGCGCCTCAACCCATATCTAGGGGAATCAAGAGGAGTTAGTCCAGAGCCTCGCAAGGGGAATTCGGCTACACTTGTTGGATTGTATTAAGTGTGTTGCAAGATTTGCATTAGCTTCCGCATTTAGCGCACTTAGTTTGCATTTAGTTTCTTAGATTAGCACTTACACCTATTCACCCCCCCTCTAGGTGTTTTTCAATTTGTTGATAATAAAAAAAGATTAGACTCTTGCATTTAGGGCACGTGTCTATTTTAATTTTTTAATTCTGTTGAAGAGTGCTGGCGACAAGGTACGTTTGCATAGCATATAGATTAGGAAACACTCTTGGTTGATTTACTGCTTTCTTGAGTGATTACTTTTCTACAGCTTTACATATACACAAAAATATCTTAAGGGCATAACCCATAAACAAGATAAGGTAGGGATTCCATCACCCTTCCTTGGCCCAAAATCATATCCGTCACACTCACAACCCTAACCTTAAGTAAAATTTGACTAGACGTTGGCCCTAGGTTAACTCGGACTCAATAGGAGATTGACCGAAGGAGGAAAATTGTTCGAAATTAACTCTTGTCAAATCGGTGTCTAGGCAGGGGATTGAGGGCCGAAAGCCCGAAGAACAGTGGTTATTTAATTAAGGAACGTCTCTGACGGAAAACCTCCACCGGTCTTGCCGCCTACCTGGCCGATTAGCTTGTGGTTAACGTCGACAGTAGACCTCCTAAGGACAGTCTAAAGTTAGGAGTCGTCTAGGTCAAGGCTTACCCTAGATTAGGATTTTTGATTGTTTTTCTTTTTTATTGATTGATTGGGTGAACTTGTTTGCTGATTGTGCATGTCCGCTTGGTCGAGAGACCCACTTACATCCAGGCTAACTAGAACTAGTTCACCACCCGAGCAAAAGCCCGACCCACACATGGCACAACCAATATCACTCCAAGATAGGTTCTATCCTATTAGGACCTCTCTTCCTTCTTGCATCAAGCTTAACGATGAAGGTGTTGACCCATTTGAGCTTAAGCTACAATACATCAACACCCTTCCGAAATTTCATGGACTTGACTCCGAGGATGCATACTTCTTCATAAGGGAATTTGAGGAAGTATGTCTCATGATGAATATTCCTAAGTTAGGAAAAGATGACATCAAACTTAGGTTTGTCCCCTTTGCTTTGAAGGATTTAGCAAAGAAATGGCTCTACAGTCTAGAGGCCGGTTCAATATCTTCGTGGGATAATTTTGTTAAGGCATTCTTAAAAAAATTTTATCCCGTCCACAAGACTGCACTGATTAGGAAGAACATCTTACAGTTTAAGCAAACAGCCAATGAACCTTTTTGGAAGTATTTCGAACGTTTTAAGGACCTCCTTACCCAATGCCCTCACCATGGGATAGAGAAATGACGACTTTGCCAAGTTCTATATGATGAATTAGAATATCAAACTAAAACGCTATTAGAATCCATGTGCCAAGGAGGATTTCTGAAAAAGGACAAAACTGAAGGATGGTTATTATATGAAGAATTAGCTGATAATACCATCCAATGGGAACCAACTCCGGAAAAATTTAGGATAATGACCCTACTTCTTCTAAAGGAGGTATCCATTCCATTGAGGCCAACATAGCAACCGATGCTAAGTTAGCTGCTGTAATGCGAAGACTAGAGGCTCTTGAAACTAAAGAACCAGTCTCTGTGAACCAAGTCAGCCCAACATCTTCGGTGGGCTGTACTTATTGTCAAGATATGAACCATGTGTTCGAGGAATGTCCCGTCTTTATCGCGCATCAAAGCTTGCCCGAACATATGAGTGCGACCTTCACAAGGCCCGCCAACAATTCGCCCGCCAACAATCCATATTCGCCCACCTACAATCCCGGTTGGAGAAACCATTCCAATTTGTCATGGGGCCAAAGTAACAATGATCAAACTAGGCCCAAATTCTCCAACAATTTCCAAAATCCGCCCTATCAAAATCCTCCACCCTCTTTCCAATATTCACAAATGGAAACAAGGCTCTCCAATATGGAAAGAAAGGTGGACACTCTCGTTAAAAGCAATGACACGCTGGCTCAAGTTTTGACTAGGATAGAGATGCAAATGAATCAGCAAGAAAGGCAAAAGGGAACTTTACCTAGTCAACCATTCCCAAACCCTAGGAACTCCAGTCAAGCTCACTTGGCTGAAGAGAATCATATGAGTCAGTGCAATGCGATTCATACATTGCGGTCGGGAAAACAAGTTGATAACCAAGTATCAACACCATCAAGTTCTAAACTAGCATTCAGCTTGCCTGATCCCACTCCATCTCAACTTGATGCCAACAACACTAAAAAAGACAAGTCAGCCGAAGATATGCACAAGCCCATCGCACCCTACCCAAATAGGCTTAAAGATAAGCAATGTGCACAAATGGATAAGGTACGCGAGATTTTTAATCAAGTCAAGATCAATATACCTCTTCTTGATGCAATCCAACAAGTCCCTAGTTATGCTAAGTTTATTAAGGACATGTGCACAAAGAAGAGAAAGACTAATGTGCCCAAGAAGGTTTTTCTAGCCACTAACATTAGTGAGCTATTGTCCAACCAGATCCCTGTCAAGTATAAGGACCCTGGTTGCCCCACCATCTCTTGCACAATAGGTCAAACTGCAATTAAGCATGCACTTCTTGATTTGGGAGCAAGTATCAACTTACTCCCCTTCTCAGTCTACCAACAACTTGGGTTGGGCGAACGTAGTCCGACTAAGGTTACAATCCAATTAGCTGACCGATCCATAAAAATTCCCAAAGGAGAAATTACCGATGTGCTCATCCGAGTTGGGGAGTTTATCTACCCAGTAGATTTTGTTGTTCTGGAGACCGAACCTGTATCCACTCCTCGGTCTCAAACTCCCGTTATCTTAGGGCGTCCGTTCCTTGCAACTGCAAATGCGATCATAAATTGTAGGAATGGATCCATGAGGTTGACCTTTGGAAACATGACTAAAGAGGTCAATGTCTTCAACCTGGAAAACAACTCTCGTAAGATAAAAGACCAAACATTTGAGGTAAACTTCATGGAGAACATTTGTGAGAAAGAAAGTGAAAATGAGTCTCTATTTCTTGACAAGATATTTGAGGATAAGTGTGATTTTAGTGATAAGATGACACATGTTGGGGATTATAAAGTTCCCTTTAAAAAACGAAGATTTGATTTGAGTATCTTCAATGAGCCAAGCACTGATATATCGCATGAGAATATAGTTCAAGAACCTCCGATTGACTTAACTTTCGAAAGCCTCTTTGAAAAAGAACTCCTGTGTTTAGATACATCGACTAGGGAGATGTTGGTTAATTATTCACTTCCAGGGAAAAGTGTTGATTTAAGTTTTGAGGAGATGTACGGAACTGAGCTAGAATTTCTCGGCAAGGAAGTTCCAACTGAAAGATGTGATGAATTTTTGAATAATGAATGTGGACATATGATGAGAAAGAGCTTAAAGAAGATGAAACTGGGGAGAAAGAGAGTTAAAACAAAAATGTTGGTCTCCCCATTGTGCCTTATAAAGAGAACCCATTGGAATGATGGGAAACGAGCTAGAGGGATGAATCCTAAGCAGTTCTAGGTGAGAGTGATACATGTGTTGTACATACAATGGTATACTATTATTCTTTGCCTCTCTTTATACTTTATTTCATGCATGTATGCATCCATTTCATACATTGAGGACAATGCATGAGACAAGTGTGGGGGAGGGTTTACTAACATATAAAAAAATTAATAAAAAAAATATTTTTTATTTCTTTATATTTTAACTTTCTTTTGCCAAAAAAAATAATAAAAAAATTAATTAAAAAAATATTTTATAAAAAGGACAGTATTTTGACTTATTTTTTGAAAGAAACCTAAGTTAGTTTTAAGGATTAGGAAAATCATGAGTAGGATTTCTAAAGACTTGGTCAAAATAAATAAATTGTTTAAATTTTAGGTATAGGAGGAAAAATTGAATAATAATTAGTCTTGATTTTTACCTTAATGAATTGTGCAGACCTAATGCATATCTAGGATTCTAAGACAAAGACCCTTGTGCCTCATATATATAAAAAAAAATTATATATATATATAATATCAATCACTAATTAAGCTGGATACATGTGCCTCATGAAGCATAAGTATTCACGCCTAAAGGTGAATTAATAAATAAAATCCTTAGTTTTGTGGCCTTGTTCACTCGAATTTGAGTCCGCGGGGTGTTTTCTCACCTGGTGCCCTAAAGCCAACCGGTTTGGGAGTCATCGACTTTAAGTTCGCTACATGGGTGGATTAGAAAGCCTAAACTAAGAAATATTATATATGTACTAACACGTCTAATAATCAATTAGTTAGGTATGAGGGCCTCAAGAAGCCTTGATACTTACACGAAAGAAAATTAGATGAGTTATATATAAAAAAAAAATTAATAATAATCATGAGGCATGAGAGTCCAAGTTAAGGAATTCTTAGATTCACAAGGGTGCATATGACTTTTGGTAACGAAAAAGATTATACAAACATTCAATTTTAATCCTTACCTAAAATGAATAACAATTAACTTTATTAAGACTAAGTTTAAGAATGAATAAAAATGATAATCCTAAAACTTATAGACTACTTAGTCTCTTCAAATATAAGTCAAATACTTTCCTTTTTATGGATTTTGTGGGTGTAATCCGCTGAAAACCCTCACGAGACAACACTCGTCCTCTAGGGTAACCTAGAGGTTTAACGGCTTGTTGCACATGCTAAGTGCAACCGTGATTCCTACGAAAGTGTGTTAGTTAGATTAGATTTTCTTTTTCTTTTTTGATTTTTATTCGAGGACGAGCAAAAAGATAAGTGTGGGGGTGTGATTGGTAGTGAAAAATGCATAATTGTCATCATATTTATCATCACATTTTCATAATTATTCATATATTCTGCACATTTATTAATATTTTGTTATTTAATATGTGCAGGCCTTGAGTGTTGAATTAAATAAAGAATTAAAACTTAATGAAGCCCAAAAGCCCAGATCCAAGCCCAAGTCCAAGCCCAAGTGCAAAAGTGCAATTACAAGAAGACAAAGTGCAAATACAAGTTGTAAATATTGCAAATACTACAAAGAGGGAAAGGATAGAATTCTATCCAATCCTAAATGCTGGGTGGATGAGGATAAATACATGTGCAAGGATGAGATTCGTTTTTGAAGGAAACTGGATAAAGGGTAACTTGATTTCTAAGTTATCTCGAAACTCCAAAATGAAGAGCCAGGATCCAGCTTCCAGAAGCATACGCTCCAACGGATGGACCAGGAGAAGCCACGCACCAAAGCGCGTGGCCAGCTGCCACTGTATGGCCGAGGAAACGCGGCCCAAGCCGCGTTTTCGTGGCAATCATGCCTTATCCGTCTACCAGTTTTCGTGGAGGAGTTTATCCGGGACTCTATGACATTCTGCACCTATAAATATCCCTGCAGGCGCAGCAGAGAGGGCATCCAGAGAGAGATTAGGGTTTTCTTTAGCTATTTCTTTAAAATTTCTGCAAGTTTGTAATTTTGTTTTGAGTACATTGTGGAGGAGAAGGAGCTTGTATTTGGGAGACGTTTTTCGAATAAAGGTTACCTTTTTCCCATTTAATTCTCTGCTATTTAATTTTGCTTTTATTCTGTGATCTCTCTGGTTTAGTTTTTAATCTGTGATCTTCTGATTTATTTGTTTCCTTTCTTTCTCAACTCTTATTATTAAACAACATAAAAAAAATTAAATAAATTGAAAAGATAAAAAAAATGATGAACTAATTTCCTATTGTGGTTTGCTGAAATTCTTAAAGCAACCCTAGAGCAGTTAAGCATTGATCGGATTGATGACATTTTTTTTTAGAAACTCTAGGTTTAAAGTAGATTGCTTGAAGACTAAATGATGATTAGTTTCATAATCTAAAGTCACACCTTTAAGTAATTTTTCACATTTCATGCTTAAGAACTTTGACAACGTAACTTCAAGGTAAATCTTCTCTTACGTTGTGCTTAGATGTTAGGATGAAAACGTGTTGGATTTTTAGGAGTGTCGCTAGTAAGATTCTACAATCTTTTTCTCATGCTTGCATATCCTCTAGAAAACCTAGGATGGAGTCCATATATTCCAATATGATGATCAATATCCTTAACTTGCACTATGGGTTGTGGTAGAATATCAGTAAAATCACATCTTTCCATTCATATATATATTTCAAATCTAATCTCTTTTCTCATATTTTGAAGATACAGAGGAATCGACCGAAAAGCTTGCATCGCATCCTTCCCTGAGGATCACAACCCGCTTTGGATCTTGCTACAGCGGATAGCATTGAGACTAAGAATTTTACACTTCAATTTCTTATTTACTAATTCTTAATTCTCAATCAGTCACAAAAATGGTTCAAATTAGTTGAAATATGTGTTGAATTTTCCACACATGTTTGTATTTCAAATATCATGCAAGAACTCATTTTTGTGGATTTTTAGAGATTTTATGGGATTTATTTGGTAATTAAAAACCCAGTTTTTCAGTCCCTTTAAAATCCTGCCAGGCCCTGGCGGTCGACCGGAACGGTCGACCGGAACGGTCGACCGGATGTGCACAAAACGGGCACAAGGCCATTTGGTTTGGCCGGTCAACCGAGCGGTCGACCGACTAAAGGCAACCCACTCTCGGGTTGCCCCGGTCGACCGGGCGGTCGACCGCCAGAGAGCCATTGCTCTCTGGTTCAGGGGACGGTCGACTGGAAGTTGGCAACGGTCAAATTTTGACCGTTGGCCGGTCGACCGGCCGGTCGACCGGCGGTCGACCGGATGGTCAAATCTGACCATAATTGTTGCCAACGGCTAGTTTTTAAATGGGGCTATAAATACCCCATTTGAGAGAGGTTTTATCCCAAGTTTTTGAGAGCCAAAATTCTGATGTTCTCTATTATTTTAAGAGCTAGTTTCTCAAAAGAGTTTTAGTGTTTTAAAAGATCAATCTTCATTGTTTTAAAAGTGTTTTTGTTATTTCAAAGAAACTAGTCTTTTGGGAATTATTTTTGATTAAAATTTCTATATCTCTTTGGAGATTTTCCCAAGTGATTTTCTTTGTTAAAAACACTTTGTTTTCCACACTTGAGCTTATCATTCTATCCTCTCTATAGGATCCTTGTTTTTGTGGAAAAGATTTGGTTTGTGGTCTTTTGATCACTAAGTTGTAAACCCTCCTACTTTGTGTTATCCCTCTTGGGTAGAGGTTGATTTGTGGAGTGGTGGCTTTGTGCCCTATCCCTCTAGTGATAGGTTGATTGGTTGTTGGCTTTGCGCCCATCCCTCAAGTTGTGAGGTGATCGATTTGTGGTGGCTTTGTGCCTAACCTCTAAGTGTAGAGGTTGTGTTTGTAAAGAGAAGAGTTGTGTACTCCCGGTTATTGTATTGCCCCAAATCCTCAGTGGAGGTTCCCTGTGTGGGAGTTCTGTGTGGACAAGTGGATTGGAAATCCTTCTGTGTGAAGGCGGGGACGTAGAGCTGTGTGCTCGAACGTCGAAACATATTCGTGTGTTTGTGTTTGATCCATTGACTCTTACTCTCTCTCTCCCTTTACTATTGTGCCTTGCATCATTTCATATTGCTCATTCATTATATGCTTGGCTTGTTTGTGTGTGCCTCACTTGTGCTTAACCACGAGAGCTTCATATAGCACCTCAACTCTTATTCAGAGGAATCAAGAGGAGTTAGTCCAGAGCCCTTCACTGGGAATTCGGCTACACTCGTTGGTTGCATTAAGTATAGTTGCAATTAAGTTTTAATTTTCGCATTTAGTTCATTAGATTAGCGGTACACCTATTCACCCCCCTCTAGGCGTACTTTCAATTGGTATCAGAGCCTACGCTCCTGATATTTGGTTTAACCACCTAGGAGTGTGATCTTGGTTAGCTAATCTATCATTTTGCATTTGCACACTTATATTGTTTACACACACTCATAGATTGCTTGTCACCTCCCATGTTTGATGTCTCCAACATTGACATGTGGAAATTTAGGATGTCCATGTACTTGAAAACCCTAGGCTTGCATGTTTTCCTTTCCGCTACCAAGAAATCCTATCTTGGTAATAACAAGTATATAGAGGCCAATGCACAAGCCCTTGAGGCACTTAGAAGCACGCTTAACAAAGAATATTTGTGCTTAGTTTCTAACTGTGATTCCGCCTTTGCAGTGTGGAACACGTTGACCTCCTCCTAGCTACAAACGCCCAACATTGTGGAGGATGAATCTAGTAGAGAATCCGAGCAACAATGCTACATGGTCCAAGAGAATGACTCCCTTGAGGTATATTCAGAATCTCAATTAGATGATGATGATGCTAGTTCTTCATGTGATGACAATGTTGATCCAAATGCTTTGAATGAAGAACTTTCAATTGTTTGTGAAAAATTATTGGAAAAATATAATCTTTTGAAAAAGAAGAGTTTTGAACTAAAAGATGAAAATAAGAATTTGTGTTCAAAACTTGATTTAGTTTTGCAATAGAAGGAAGAGATTTCAAGTGAACGTGACTCACTTAAATCTCAACTAGACCTTGCCCTAAAGGAAAATGAGATTTTGAAAAATAGAAATAATTGCTATGATGTTTTGAAGAAAAATGAGTCTTTAGCTTCAAAACTTGATTTTGTTTTAAAAGAGAATGATTTCTTGAAAATAAAAATTGCTTCTATTTCAAAAGAATTGGAAATGGTTTCTAAAAAGAATAATTCTTTACAAAATGATTTGTCTACACATGTTTGCCATGCTAGTGTAGCTTCACCATCTAGCTCACCTATTGCATGCCTCACTTCTTCTATAATTGAAAATGATATAAGCTTGTTAAAGAAGAGTGTGGATTGTTTGGGCTCCACTTTGAGCCATTGTACTTTGAACCACTCACGTTTGGAATATATGTTTCGAAAGAAACAAGTTCCATCTATGCATGCACACCATTCACAGCATACATATGCTCCTCACGGACACACCCATAACACGATGTATGCTCATGTGTACACATGTACACATTGTGGACGTAAGGGGCACCTTGCTAAATTTTGCTATGATAAGATACATGATGAAAATTTAGCAACTAAATTTATTTGGGTTAAGAAAGGAACTAACCCCCATGGACCCAAAAGAGTATGGGTACCAAAGACCACCCCTATTGTATTTGATGTAGGTGTGGGCTCTCGCATGACGTGAGAGTGATGGTGCCTTGAAGTGGATGCGTTCCGAGCTTAAAAGAGGACTATTTGGATGCATCACTTTCAAGGGGAGTTTGGTGGGAGGACCACCTCGTTTTGGAGATATGGAGATGTGTCTATTGTTTTGGTAACGATCTCTTACTCCTCATTTATTTACATGCTTTTCATATCATTGATTTTAGCATGTTTTGATGTTTAATGATTATTATGTTAAATGCCATGATAATTAGGCTTATGACATACATGTACAGTATTTGAGATCACCCATGTTTAAAATGGACCTATATTTTGTGTTCTCTCCATGTTTTAGCTATCGTGTAAGTCATAGATCTAATGCATATGCATTTCTCATAATAATCATATGAGCTTTTGTTTTGATTTCTATGCTTCATGTTTTGATTACATGTTTAGATATTAGTTTTCATTAAAACTTAGGTATATACTTGTACAACTAGTGAGCCACAAATAGATCATTATATGTTTGTGCTTGAAAGCTCATTTGTACTCATTAGATGTACTAGTATAGCCTAGTTTTGATGATTCATGCATTTGACTTGTATTTCTATTTTATACATGTTTTCATGTTTATATGTTTAACTTCATGTATATGTCTATTTTGTCCAAATTATTAGATATACATATACATCCCTTGAGCCACTTGCCTTCATGCATATACTTTTGTGGACTCGTTATGTTTGGATATGTATGTATTCTTTAGTTTGTACATGACATACATATACCTTGAAGAATTCGAGTTTTGATGATTTTCATGCTTTTAAGGAATTTTATAATTGAGCTAAATTGACTATTTTCATGATAATGTGTTTCACATAACTCTTATACACTCACCTTATTTGTTTTCTCATGATTTTGTTTTCATGAGTATGATATATATGCTTTATAGATTTTGAGTGTTTGGTGATCATGTGATCTACATATTTTTCATGAAATATAATTTTGTTTTATTCCTTGCTTGAAGGATTTCGTACTAGTTTACAAATTTCTCTTATAACTAGTTCGTATTCATCATTTTGGAAGAATTTGCAATTATGCTAAACTACTTTCAAACCTATTTTTGAAAACCCCTTCCATTGACGGGCGGTTGGTTGGGCGACCATGCCTTGTATGTTCATATTGAAAATCCTTTTAAACATGTGCATGAAATGGGTGGAAGGTAATATGAGTTATACACTTGATCTTATTTTGTTTTCAATTGGTATCATTGGATTTTTTTTCAATTGGTATCACTAGTGACATTCTTTTTGTATACTCATATTGTTTTTATATATGTATGCTTTCAACTTCAAATAGTATCAATTTCGATTGGTATTCAATTTTCATACATATATATGCTTTATTTGTGCTTACTATATCTCTATATCCTTGAGCACAAATTTTGGTTATGTTAAGCTTGATTTCTTTAATGACTATTTTATTTCAATTGATTATGTTTCAATTGGTATCATATACAAGCTTATGCATCATTTTATTTGGTATTTCATAAAGGGGAAGAAAATTCATATTTCTACTTTCAATTGGTTTTGGTATTCTACTCCCACACTTTATGTTAAAAATGATTAAAAAAAAGGATATTTATTATTTTTGGTATCATATGCTTTTAATGAAAAAGTTACTTTAAATTGGTACTAATCTTTTCAAATTGGTATCAAGATTACCTATAAGTTTTACTTTCAATTGGTATGTTTTATTGATATCAAAATTTTTGGTTGAATTGTTTAAAATGATTTATTTATTTACAATTGGTATTTAATTGGTATTTACTTATAATTGGTATCAATTGGTATTTAAATTAAGAATATTTGTTTTATGTACCACATTATGTACTTTTAATTGGTATATTTCATTGATATCATGATGCACTAAATTGTTATTTTTTTCTCTTTCAATTGGTATCAAGAAAGTTTTGTTTTGATTTCACCCCTTATTGATATTTTTTTGTTTAAGACAAAAGAGGAGAACATTGTTTTTCTTTTGACCCCTTTGTTGATGATTGACAAAAAGGGGGAGAAAGATTTTGAGTTTATATATGCATCTTTTTGTTTTTGCATATATTGAGTTTATGAGAAAATGATTTTGAGAGTTTAAACAAAAAGGGAAGAAGGTTTTTGATACACAGTTTGTTTTATGCATATCCATGTTTAGTATTCATTGCATATATTTATTGTTTATTGCTATGCATGAGTTAAGGGGGAGCTTCCTTGAAGCTTAACTTTAATCCATGCATATATAACTCCATGAATTTTGTCATCACCAAAAAGGGGGAGATTGTTGGCCCAGAGGCCTTCCACTCTAGTTTTGATGATGATTAACTCATGTAGTTATCTTTACTAATAATCTTGTCATGTTTAGTTTCAGATACTTAACCAAGATATTAGTAGGTGATTAGCTTCAACAAGAGTATTTTGGAGCTTCTCACATGGTGATTCAAGAGCCCGAGCGTCAAAGTCATATCTAGCACTCGTTGGAGTCAAGCTCGGTGGATCACTTTTGGATCGAGTCGACTTGGAGACGGCACTCTACAAGAAGATCTCGGTACATAGTTTAGTTTTTGTTTTTAGATCCATTGTAAAGACTAGATAGTGTGATATGCTCAAGTTCACAACACACACACACACTTGTTTAAGTTTCATGTTTATTGGTTTTCGGTTTTTGGTTAACCGATCTTGGTTTTCATGAATAGATAGAATCAAAACAAGTTTACATGGTTTAATATATATTAGATTTGTTCTATATACGTGTATGCTTCATATCTTAGACAAACTTATTTTGATATGCCTATTCATATATTTAGGTTTTGTATTTTAACAAACTTGTTTTTGGATTTATTGTCAAAAACTATGATATATATCTTTATATGTATATTGGATTTCTATCCATATACTACATGCCTAAAAGTTGTTTAAATATCATATTTTTGTAT
This sequence comes from Agave tequilana, assembly GCA_038442645.1. NCBI lineage: Eukaryota > Viridiplantae > Streptophyta > Magnoliopsida > Asparagales > Asparagaceae > Agave > Agave tequilana. Next base: position 38,237 of record JAVJIF010013459.1, read on the forward strand.
TTGGATGAGTTTTGATCAAAACGAATTTTCAATTCAAAAATCCAAGTTTTAGAAAATACAGTTTTTGGTTTTCGGCAAAATTTGTAAGTCACAAAAATGGTTCAAATTAGTTGAAATATGTGTTGAATTTTTCCACACATGTTTGTATTTCAAATATCATGCAAGAACTCATTTTTGTGGATTTTTAGAGATTTTATAGGATTTATTTGGTAATTAAAAACTCAGTTTTTTAGTTCCTTAAAAATCCTGCCAGGCCCTGGCAGTCGACCGGCCGGTCGACCGAACCAGCAGCCGGTCGACCGGAACGGTCGACCGGATGTGCACAAAACGTGCACAAGGCCACTTGGTTTGGCCGGTCGACCGAGCGGTCGACCGACTGAAGGCACCCACTCTCGGCTTGCCCCGGTCGACCGGGCGGTCGACCGGCCAGAGAGCCGTTGCTCTCTGGTTCAGGGGACGGTCGACCGGGCGGTCGATCGGAAGTTGGCAACGGTCAAATTTTGACCGTTGGCTGGTCGACCGGATGGTCAAATCTGACCATAATTGCTGCCAACGGCTAGTTTTTAAATGGGGCTATAAATACCCCATTTGAGAGAGGTTTTCTCCCAAGTTTTTGAGAGCTAAAATTCTGATCTTCTCTATTGTTTTAAGAGCTAGTTTCTCAAACGAGTTTTTGTGTTTTAAAAGATCAATCTTCATTGTTTTAAAAGTGTTTTTGTTATTTCAAAGAAAATAGTCTTTTGGGAATTGTTTTTGATCTAAAAATTCTATATCTTTTTGGAGAGTTTCCCAAGTGATTTTCTTTGTTAAAAAACACTTTGTTTTCCATACTTGAGCTTATCATTCTATCCTCTCTATAGGATCCTTGTTTTTATGGAAAAGATTTGGTTTGTGGTCTTTTGATCACTAAGTTGTAAACCCTCCTACTTTGTGTTATCCCTCTTGGGTAGAGGTTGATTTGTGGAGTGGTGGCTTTGTGCCCTATCCCTCTAGTGAGAGGTTGATTGGTTGTTGGCTTTGTGCCCATCCCTCAAGTTGTGAGGTGATCGATTTGTGGTGGCTTTGTGCCTAACCTCTAAGTGTAGAGGTTGTGTTTGTAAAGAGAGGAGTTGTGTACTCCCGGTTATTGTATTGCCCCACATCCTCAGTGGAGGTTCCCTATGTGGGAGTCCTGTGTGGACAAGTGGATTGGAAATCCTTCTGTGTGAAGGCGGGGACGTAGAGCTGTGTGCTCGAACCTCGAAACATATTCGTGTGTTTGCGTTTGATCCATTGACTCTTACTCTCTCTCTCTCTTTACTATTGTGCCTTGCATCATTTCATATTGCTCATTCATTATATGCTTGGCTTGTTTGTGTGTGCTTCACTTGTGCTTAACCATGAGAGCTTCATATAGCGCCTCAACTCTTATTCAGAGGAATCAAGAGGAGTTAGTCCAGAGCCCTTCACTGGGAATTCGGTTACACTCGTTGGTTGCATTAAGTATAGTTGCAATTAAGTTTTTAATTTTCGCATTTAGTTCATTAGATTAGCGGTACACCTATTCACCCCCCCTCTAGGCGTACTTTCACTTTCCATTTACTTGTGTTTTCATTTGCTTTTAATTCCTTGTTGTAGTGTAACTCTTTTTACTCTTTACTTCTCTCCTTTGTAGTGTAACTTACCTTCTCTATACCCCTTTTCTTTTTGTTGCTTCTTTCTTTCCATGTCTAACTAACTCCACCATTGCATGGCTAATTAACTACTAACCCACTAATTTCTAACTTCTTAATTGATAACCCGAATGAGTCAATAGTGTCAAACAAGTCTTGTGCAAATGAGAGCTATGGCATCTTAAGACGAGGGTTCTAACTCTAACTTACCTACAAGTATTTACCTTCTTATATCTCATACTTAAATGGTTTTTGATGATCTATGGGTGTTGTACTTTGCTTGTTGTTGTAAGTTAGAGAATTTCCTTTTAACTTTGCCGATACCATTAGTGCACTCGTATCTTCCCGTATTCTCGCCTTCTATTAGATCTTGATAAGAGAATGTCCGAGTTTTTGCCGTGTGAAGATAAGTTTTAGGATGAACTTTCACTCGATTTTCACGTGAATAGTTCCAATGCATAAGGGTTATGTTCGCCTATGATCCATCGAGAGGCTATCTTCTAAAAGTTAGAAATTAGTGGGAGCACTTAGTAGAAAGTGTTGGCCCGAAGGCCCATCACTCTAGTTTTGATGATGATCAACTCATGTAGTTATGTTTACTAATGATCTTGTGTTTAATTAGTGACAGATTCATGATCAAGATCTTAGTTGGTGCACAGCTTCAACAATTAAAGTCAAGTTTTGGAGCTAGCACGGTGTTTGGACCAAGTCAAGAAGGCTTCAAGTGAAGACTTCAAGAAGATGAAGACTTGTGTCTAGCTTCGCATACATGTTTATGTGCATTCATTGCATATCTATTGTTTATTTGTTATGCATGAGTTAAGGGGGAGCTTCCTTAAAGCTTTACTTTAATCCATGCATATATAACTTTATGAGTTTTGTCATCATCAAAAAGGGGGAGATTGTTGGCCTGAAGGCCCATCACTCTAGTTTTGATGATGATCAACTCATGTAGTTATGTTTACTAATGATCTTGTGTTTAATTAGTGACAGATTCATGATCAAGATCTTAGTTGGTGCACAGCTTCAACAAAGGATTTAAAGTCAAGTTTTGGAGCTAGCACGGTGTTTGGACCAAGTCAAGAAGGCTTCAAGTGAAGACTTCAAGAAGATGAAGACTTGTGTCTCGGTTTGTTTTATAAGATTTTGTTTTTAGATAAAATGTAAAGGATAGAATAGTTGGTGGATTGCTCAAGTATCTATACACACACACACACTCTTGATTTAGTTTGTTTTAGAAAAGGATTTTTACTTTGGAAAAATACTATTGGTTTTTGGTACTCTAGTTCATATGTTTTAACCAAAACCATGTTTAGTGCTTAATGTCAAAAACATAGATATTTCACCATATTTGTGTAGTGGATCATATCCATACACACTATGCTTTAAAAGTTGTTTAAATATCTTATTTTTGTATTTGGAGAAGTTTTGGAAAAATAAGTTTTGGAAGAACCAAGTTTGAAAAATACCGTTTTTCATTTGAGCCAATTTTTCCAACTTACAAAAATAGTCCAAATTATTTGTAACATGCCTTAATTTTGTGCAAGCATGTTTGTTTATCACAGTATAACACTGAAACTATTTTTGTAGATTTTCTGTGCATTTATGGGATTTTATTGAGTCAAAAATAACCAAGTTTTAATCCCTATTTCAGATCTGTTTCAAGGCTTCAGCGGTCGACCGACCGGTCGACCGAGTTCTGAAGTCGGTCGACCGGGCGGTCGACCGACGTGCACAGACGTGCACGCCCATGTCTGGCAGGAGGGCCGGTCGACCGACCCGGTCGACCGTCCAGAGAGCTCTGCTCTTTGGAAAGGCCCCGGTCGACCGGGCGGTCGACCGGACAGAGAGTTTACTCTCTGTATCCTAACCACGGTCGACCGGCCGGTCGATCGCTAGCTCAATGGTCTGAAATATGACCGTTGGCCGGTCGACCGGGCGGTCAACTGACAGGTCTGACAGACCCCAACGGCTAGTTTTTCAGACTCTATAAAAAGGGGCATTTGGGGGCTGTTTTCTTTAAGATTTGGAGATTATTTTTGAGCCAGTTTTTCCTACCTTTACCAGAGGTTTTCTCCACAAAATTGAGAGCAAATATTTCCAATCAAAAGGAAAGTTTTTATCAAGAGTGTTAAAAGTGATTTTCTTGAGTTTTCCTCCACCATCTCAATCCTTGTTTTCTCACACAACACTTGAGCTATCCATTGCTATATCTACCTATAGGAGTTTGTTGTGAGAGGATTTTAGGTGATCAAGAGTTGTGATCACCAAAGTTCATCTTTGTTCTTTGAGGAGGCGGACGTGTGTGTTCGCATTGTTTCGGGTCCTAGTGGGGACTCGGTGGTTTAGAGTTCGTGTGTGAACTCTTGTTTTGAGGTGCGGCCTCGGCGAGCTTGTGGGGCTTGCGTGTGTACGGACTAGGGAGTCCGAGAGCTTGTAGGTATTGCGGCACTGAGTGATCCGGTGGGATCGATTATAGTGGAAATCCTTCGTGTGTCGAAGGCGGGGATGTAGAGCAAGTGTGCTCGAACCTCGAAACAAATCCCTTGTGTTTGCGATTGCTCACTCTCTCTCTCTATCTCCTTGTGTTTATATCTTGCATACTTATATTGTGTTCATCTTTATATGCTTGATATACTTGTGTGCTCATATTGATATATTGCTTGGGATTGTTTGCTAACACTTGTATTCAACCAAGAGAGCCAACGCGGCACCTCAACCCTTATCTAGGGGAATCTAGAGGAGTTAGTTCAGAGCCCTTCACGGGGAATTCGGCTACACTCTTGTGTTATACGTGGTGTTTAGTGTAATAGTTTTGTCTAGGTCATAATAGTTTTTAATTCCGCATTTAGTGACCATTAGATTAGCCATCACCTATTCACCCCCCCTCTAGGTGATTTACAATTGGTATCAGAGCCAAGTGCTCTTGATTTGGGTCTTACAACCTAGAGTTAAAGATCCTCATTTTAGGCTAATCACTATTTTTGTACACACACCATGGATTTCATGTCACCACCCATGTTTGACATTCTTAACATCCAAATTTGGAAGGTTAAGATGTCCTTGTACCTCAAAGCCCTAGGCATCCATGTTTTTCTTGCTACCACTAATGATTCATATGTTAATAATAGCAAGAATATTGAGGCTAATGCAAAAACCCTAAATGCTTTAAAGTCAACCCTAAATGATGAATATTTATCTAGGGTTTCTAACATTGAATCGGCTTTTGTAGTTTGGAACATCATCACCTCCCTTGGCGAAAAGGATCTATATTATGCCGGGAGCGATTCGGACGTTGGAAGCGACACCTCCAACGCATGCTATATGGTCCAAGGGGATAACCCCCTTGAGGTAACTACCGAATCCGAGGTAGATGATAATGACATGTCATATGATGAACTTGCTTCATTTTGTCAACAACTATTAGAGAAATATGACATGCTAAGAAAAGATAATAAAAATTTGAAAAAGAATTTGATTGCATGCTTATTGAAAAGGATTCATTAGAAAATAAGGTTGCATGCATTGAAAAAGAAAAAGAAGATTTGAAAAATGAGAATATTTTCTTGATGTCCAAATTGAATGATTTATGTGAAGGAAATATGTTTTTGAAAAATAAAATTGTTTTGGTGGAAAAACAAAAGGAAGTTGTTTTTCAAGAAAACTCTTGTTTAAAAAGAAAATTTTGTGAAAAAGAAAAAGAAAGTTTTTCTAAAAAGAATAAGAAAAATGACTCTATATCTCACCTTTCTCTACATGCCACCATTGATGATAGTGAGATTAAATTTTTAAAAAATAAAATTGATTGTTTGAGCTCTACTTTGAGCACATGTGCATTTAACCACACTAGAATGGAGTCTATGTTTTCAAAGAAACAAACTTCACATGTTCATGCACATCATTCTCATCATGCATATTCACTATTTGCACGCCACGATCACACTCATAAACATATGCATCCTAAGGTGTACAAATGTACACATTGTGGCCGCAAAGGCCATCTAGCAAAATTTTATTTTGACAAGTTGCATATTTTAAATTTTGCTAATAAGATAAATGTTTGGGTTCCTCAACACAAGACTAACCCTAAAGGACCCAAAAGAAAATGGGTACCAAAATTCCCACCTTGTGTATTTGATGTAGGTGAGGGCTCTCACAAGACGTGAGAGATTTGGTGCCTTGGTGGTGGTTGCACATGGACTAGAAGGACATACATTTGATGCACCGCTATCAAGGAGTTTTGGTGGGACAACCACCATGTTTTGGAGATTTGGAGTAGTTCCTTGGTTTGGTAACTATTTCTAAACTCCTAGTTTATTTACATGCTTATTCATTTGTGCTATCATATAGCATGTTCATGTTTTTGTTTGTTTTGTGCTTCATGTGGTATATACTAGTTTAAATGTAGTTTTTATCAAAACTTGTATTTATACATGTACAAATAGTGAACAACAAATTATTTATATATGTTTGCACTTCATGATCATTTGTACTCACTTTATGCACATGTATAGGCTAGTTTTGATGATTCTTTCATTTATACTTGTTTTGCCTATTTTCATGTTTTTACTTCATGTATATGTATTTATATTCAAATCTAATAACTATACATGTATACCCATGAGTCTCTTGCCTTCATGCAAATACTTTTAATAGACTCTTTATGTTTGGGATATGTATGTATATTGTTAGGATTGGATAAATCATACATATACCTAGAAGTTTGTTTTTTAATGAAAAATGAATTTTTCATGTTTATCATTTGTTTTGATAAAATGATATTTGTGTTTTGAGCTTCATTGATTATTTTCATGGAAAATGCTAAACACATGATTCTTGTACACTCACACTTCATTTGTTTTGTCATGACATTGTTTCATGAACACTTTTATGAGCTTTATCGATTGGAGTGTCAACTCTTATGTATTTGGTATGATTCATGAAAAACATATGATTTAGTTTCATGTTTTGAAGGATCTTTAACTAGTTTTTCAAAAATTACTTTTAACTAGTTAATTATTCTTCATATGGGTAGTGGTTTTCACTATAAAATGTTTTCAAACCCTATTTTCGAAAACCCCTTCCTATCCATTTATTGGGCGGACGGCTGGGCGAGTATGCCTTGTAAGCCTTATTGAATATCTTTTATCTTGAGCATATGAAGGGTGGTAGGTTATGAGTTATATACATGCTTTACATTGTTAATTTCAATTGGTATTCAATTGATATTTTTGTATATACTCATATTTTGTTCCTATATATGTATGCTTCATAATTTTCATAATATCAATTGCTATTGGTATTCCCTTTTCATACATATATATGTTTTCATGTGCTTGCTTTACAAATGGTTCACTTTTTTTTTTAAAGCACAAAGTTTATGATGAAAAATAAAAATATTTGATCATTATGTTTACTATTTGGTATCAATATGTTTCAACTTCATATTTGTTAAATTTCAATTGGTATCAATATGATTTACAATAATGATTATTTACAATTTGGTATCTTAAAAATTTGTTTGCTTTACAAGAGCTCTGATACCTTTAAAAATTTTGTTTAATGATGTCTTAAAATTTAGTTTACTAAGATATCTCAAAATTTGTTTTATTAAGAAAAATTCAAAATTTTGTTTGAATAAGAAATATTAAAAATGTTTTGATAAGTATTTCCTATATGCAAGGAGAGCTTAACATCTCTTCTACATATAGATTCATGTTGAGTGTATCTTGTATTGAGGAGCTTGACAACTCTTCTTTATGTGGTACACGTGCGTAGGGGGAGCTTCACATCTCCTCTTATGCATTGCATATTATGCGTTATGTGAATTAGGGCTTGTCATCCCTCTTTCATGTAATGTATATGTGCAGGGAAGTTAACTTAGCGTCTTCCTCTTCATGAGTGTATATCGCATATAAACTTTTATTGACTTATTTGTTTGCACCCCTTATTGATCTTTTTGTTTATGACAAAAAGGGGGAGAAAAATTTTGTTTTTACTTTAACCCCTTTGTTGATGATTGACAAAAAGGGGGAGAAGTATTTGAGATGTATATGCATGTTTTCCTTGCTTTATTATTAAAGTAGGAGTAGTATTTATGTTTATGCATATATGTTTTGTTTTGCAAATAGGAGAAAAAGAATTTGTTTTGTTTTATGCTTGTTAGCATGTTTATCTCCATATATTTGCATACATGTTTATGTGCATTCATTGCATATCTATTGTTTATTTGTTATGCATGAGTTAAGGGGGAGCTTCCTTGAAGCATTACTTTAATCCATGCATATATAACTTCATGAGTTTTGTCATCATCAAAAAGGGGGAGATTGTTGGCCCGAAGGCCCATCACTCTAGTTTTGATGATGATCAACTCATGTAGTTATGTTTACTAATGATCTTGTATTTAATTAGTGACAGATTCATGATCAAGATCTTAGTTGGTGCACAGCTTCAACAAAGGATTTAAAGACAAGTTTTGGAGCTAGCACGGTGTTTGGACCAAGTCAAGAAGGCTTCAAGTGAAGACTTCAAGAAGATGAAGACTTGTGTCTAGTTTTGCATACATGTTTATGTGCATTCATTGCATATCTATTGTTTATTTATTATGCATGAGTTAAGGGGGAGCTTCCTTGAAGCTTTACTTTAATCCATGCATATATAACTTCATGAGTTTTGTCATCATCAAAAAGGGGGAGATTGTTGGCCCGAAGGCCCATCACTCTAGTTTTGATGATGATCAACTCATGTAGTTATGTTTACTAATGATCTTGTGTTTAATTAGTGACAGATTCATGATCAAGATCTTAGTTGGTGCACAGCTTAAACAAAGGATTTAAAGTCAAGTTTTGGAGCTAGCACGGTGTTTGGACCAAGTCAAGAAGGCTTCAAGTGAAGACTTCAAGAAGATGAAGACTTGTGTCTAGTTTTGCATACATGTTTATGTGCATTCATTACATATCTATTGTTTATTTCTTATGCATGAGTTAAGGGGGAGCTTCCTTGAAGCTTTACTTTAATCCATGCATATATAACTTCATGAGTTTTGTCATCATCAAAAAGGGAGAGATTGTTGGCCCGAAGGCCCATCACTCTATTTTTGATGATGATCAACTCATGTAGTTATGTTTACTAATGATCTTGTGTTTAATTAGTGACAGATTTATGACCAAGATCTTAGTTGGTGCACAGCTTCAACAAAGAATTTAAAGTCAAGTTTTGGAGCTAGCACGGTGTTTGGACCAAGTCAAGAAGGTTTCAAGTGAAGACTTCAAGAAGATGAAGACTTGTGTCTAGGTTTGTTTTATAAGAATTTGTTTTTAGATAAAATGTAAATGATAGAATAGTTGGTGGATTGCTCAAGTATCTATACACACACACACTCTTGATTTAGTTTGTTTTAGAAAAGGATTTTTACTTTGGAAAAATACTATTTGGTTTTTGGTATTCTAGTTCATATGTTTTACCAAAATCATGTTTAGTGCTTAATGTCAAAAACATAGATATTTCACCATGTTTGTGTAGTGGATCATATCCATACACACTATGCTTTAAAAGTTGTTTAAATATCTTGTTTTTGTATTTGGAGAAGTTTTGGAAAAATAAGTTTTGGAAGAACCAAGTTTGAAAAATACCGTTTTTCATTTGAGCCAATTTTTTCAACTTACAAAAATAGTCTAAATTATTTGTAAAATGCCTTGATTTTGTGCAAGCATGTTTGTTTATCAAAGTATAACACTGAAACTATTTTTGTAGATTTTCTGTGCATTTATGGGATTTTATTGAGTCAAAAATAACCAAGTTTTAATCCCTATTTCAGATCTGTTTCCAGGCTTCAGCGGTCGACCGACCGGTCGACCGAGTTCTGAAGTCGGTCGACCGGGCGGTCGACCGACGTGCACGCCCATGTCTGGTAGGAGGGTCGGTCGACCGACCCGGTCGACCGTCCAGAGAGCTATGCTCTCTGGAAAGGCCCCGGTCGACCGGGCGGTCGACCGGACAGAGAGTTTACTCTCTGTATCCTAGCCACGGTCGACCGGCCGGTCGACCGCTGGCTCAACGGTCTGAAATATGACCGTTGGCCGGTCGACCGACAGGTCTGACAGACCCCAACGGCTAGTTTTCCAGACTCTATAAAAAGGGGCATTTGGGGGCTGTTTTCTTTAAGATTTGGAGATTGTTTTTGAGCCAATTTTTCCTACCTTTACCAGAGGTTTTTCTCCACAAAATTGAGAGCAAATATTTCCAATCAAAAGGAAAGTTTTTATCAAGAGTGTTAAAAGTGATTTTCTTGAGTTTTCCTCCACCATCTCAATCCTTGTTTTCTCACACAACACTTGAGCTATCCATTGCTATATCTACCTATAGGAGTTTGTTGTGAGAGGATTTTAGGTGATCAAGAGTTGTGATCACCAAAGTTCATCTTTGTTCTTTGAGGAGTGATTGGTAGTGAAAAATGCATAATTGTCATCATATATACTATCACATTTTCACATTTATTCATATAATAATGCACATTTACTAATATTTTGTTATTTAATGTGTGCAGGCCTTGAGTATTGAATTAAATAAAGAATTAAAGCTTAATGAAGCCCAAAAGCCCATATCCAAGCCCAAGTCCAAGCCCAGGTGTAAAAGTGCGATTACAAGAAGTCAAAAGTGCAAATACAAAGTGTAAAAATTGCAAATACTACAAAGAGGGAAAGGATAAAGTTCTATTCTACCCTAAATGCTTGGTGGATGAGGATAAATAAGAGTGCAAGGATGAGATTCATTTTGAAGGGATTTGGATTTAGGGTAACTTGATTTCTAAGTTATCTCAAAAATCCAAAATGAAGAGCCAGGATCCAGCTTCCAGAAGCATATGTCCAGATGGACGGACCAGAGGAGGCCACGCGCGAAAGCGCGCGGCCAAAGATCAAACTATTGCCGCAGAAACGCGGCCCAAGCCGCGTTTCCGCGGCAATCCTGCCTTATCCATCTACCAGTTTTCGTGGAGGAGTTTATCCGGGACTCTATCGCCTTCTGCACCTATAAATACCCCTGCAGGCGCAGCAGAGAGGGCATCCAGAGAGAGATTAGGGTTTTCTTTAGCTATTTCTTTAAAATTTCTGCAAGTTTGTAATTTTGTTTTGAGTACATTATGGAGGAGAAGGAGCTTGTATTTGGGAGACGTTTTTCGAATAAAGGTTACCTTTTCCCATTTAATTCTCTGCTATTTAATTTTGCTTTTATTCTGTGATCTCTCTGGTTTAGTTTTTAATCTGTGATCTTCTGATTTATTTGTTTCCTTTCTTTCTCAATTCTTCTTATTAAACAACATAAAAAAAATTAAATAAATTGAAAAGATAAAAAAAATTGATGAACTAATTTCTATTGTGGTTTGCTGAAATTCTTAAAGCAACCCTAGAGCAGTTAAGCATTGATCGGATTGATGACATTTTTTTAGAAACCCTAGGTTTAAAGTAGATTGCTTGAAGACTAAATGATGATTAGTTTCATAATCTAAAGTCACACCTTTAAGTAATTTTTCACATTTCATGCTTAAGAACTTTGACAACGTAACTTCAAGATAAATCTTCTCTTACGTTGTGCTTAGATGTTAGGATGAAAACGTGTTGGATTTTTAGGAGTGTCGCTAGTAAGATTCTACAATCTTTTTCTCTTGCTTGCATATCCTCTAGAAAACCTAGGATGGAGTCCATATATTCCAATATGATGATCAATATCCTTAACTTGCACTATGGGTTGTGGTAGAATATCAGTAAAACCACATCTTTTCATTCATATATATATTTCAAATCTAATCTCTTTTCTCATATTTTGAAGATACAGAGGAATCGGCCGAAAAGCTTGCATCGCATCCTTCCCTGAGGATCACGACCCGCTTTGGAGCTTGCTACAGCGGATAGCATTGAGACTAAGAACTCTACACTTCAATTTCTTATTTACAAATTCTTAATTCTCAATCAAGGAGGCGGACGTGTGTGTTCGCATTGTTTCGGGTCCTAGTGGGGACTCGGTGGTTTAGAGTTCGTGTGTGAACTCTTGTTTTGAGGTGCGGCCCCGGCGAGCTTGTGGGGCTTGCGTGTGTACAGACTGGGGAGTCCGAGAGCTTGTAGGTGTTGCGGCACCGAGTGATCCGGTAGGATCGATTATAGTGGAAATCCTTCGTGTGTCGAAGGCGGGGATGTTGAGCAAGTGTGCTCGAACCTCAAAACAAATCCCTTGTGTTTGCGATTGCTCACTCTCTCTCTCTCTATCTCCTTGTGTTTATATCTTGCATACTTATATTGTGTTCATCTTTATATGCTTGATATACTTGTGTGCTCATATTGATATATTGCTTGGGGATTGTTTGCTAACACTTGTATTCAACCAAGAGAGCCAACGCGGCACCTCAACCCTTATTTAGGGGAATCTAGAGGAGTTAGTTCAGAGCCCTTCACGGGGAATTCGGCTACACTCTTGTGTTATACGTGGTGTTTAGTGTAATAGTTTTGTTTAGGTCATAATAGTTTTTAATTCCGCATTTAGTGACCATTAGATTAGCCATCACCTATTCACCCCCCCCCTCTAGGTGATTTACAGAAAGTTAGGCATGCGGTTTTACAACTAAGAAAAAACCACTTTTACAAACCACCAAAACATTTTCTAACAATTCTTAAAAACAACTTGTTTTCACTTTTCAATTCTTTATTTGGAAACAAGAACTTTCTTTCTTCTTGAACTTTGAAACTGCATCAAGCTTCCATCGCTCTCCCTCCTTGTGCATATGACCCGTATAGCCACTTTGCTACTACGGAAGAATCGCAAAAGCAGTAACATCAACCCACGCTTCCTTCTCTTATTTTAGTGCTTGCTTTTTGCTGATCAATTAGCTTGTGGTCAAAGTCTGCATTATACCTCCTATGGATAGTCTAACCAGTTAAGAGTCGTCTAGGTCAAAAGTCCACCCTAACTTAGGTTAAAAAATTTTCTATTTATTTGTTTGCTTATTTGTTTGTTTTTCTTTATTTGTGTTTATTATTTATTGTGTGATATGGCTTATAACAACAATTTTTTCAATTTTAATAGTAATCCATATTACACACCAACCTCTTTTTCAGATATTACCAACCCGGCATATCATAACTTTAACCAACCTAGTGTGCCGGATTGGTCTTATCCGAATCAATATAACCCCTGCCCCCAATCTTATGACTAATTTTCAGAATAATTTCAACTCTTCACTGAGTCAATGGGAATTCACCTCCCCCGAGTCCAATTTTCAACCAACTTGTCCTCCTTATCCACCTTGTCCACAATATTTCCAAGATTCATACTCAGTTCCACCAGTCCAAAATAGAAAACCATCAATTTTGGAAATGAGTATGCGTGAATCCAAACAACAATCACAAAATCTGATGGACTCACAATTTCACCACCAATTCCAAAACTACACTTCATCTTTTCAAGACCAATCGCAACAAAACGATGAACCAATCAACTATGAAAAGATGTTTGAAGCCATGACTCAAGCTCAAAACGCTCGTAATCATGACATAGATATGATGGTCCAAACTCTACGTTCTCACCGTTTGGCCAGTTCTGATGTCGCTAACCATTCTGTTAGAGCCGAAGAGTCATGTTGTTTTGGAAAACAAGGTTCCATTTTAGCACAATCATTTGAACTTGCCCAAACTCTAATTTTTGAAAATGACATTGACAGTTTGGCAAGTTATCTCTTTCCTGAAATTGAACTTGAGAATGAATATGATCATGAACCTCCACTTAGTTATTCAATTCTACTTCCTGATTCAATTATGACTCCAGTGTCTTCACCTGATTTTAATCTTTTTCTCGAGTCAACATTGGATCCTGTGCTAATTCATAATGAAATTGAATCGCCCATCTTTGATGATCATCATATTGAACTTGACCAATTTCATACTTTTGAAAGTCCCATTGACAAATTGGCAAGTTCTCATTTTTATGAAATTGAACTCAATGAGAAATGTGACCTAGATTCTCAATTTTGTGATCCAATTCAAATTCCCGAATCAATATTGACTCCTATTTCGTTACCCTACTTGAGTAATATTTTAGAGTCAGTGTTGATTCCCACACCTGTCATTCTTGAAATTGAATCACCAATATTAAGTCACATTCCATTGTGGAAAAATGAATGTGGACTTGAGTTTCAACTTCTTGATTTGGGCCCAATTTCTGAACCAATCTCGACTCCTAAACCTTTACCTGACTTAAGTCACTTTCCTGAGTCGGTATTAGTTCCCGTACTTCCTAAGTCTAAGTCAATCATTCTATCTTTTCACACTCCATTTTGGACAAGGCGGTTGACAAAATTGACTCTGAAATGAATTATAGATTTGGAAATTAGATGGGGTTAAATTTTTAACAAAAATAATTCATGTATACATCATTTTAGTGGGTTATATTAGAGAAATTTCTTGTGGGCTCCTCCGAACTCCACGAAAAGTTGATTGGGCCGCATTTCGTGGACCAATCATACCACCACCGGAACCACCACCTTAAGGTAGTATTTTCCTTCCCTTTCTTCTTTTTCATGCATCTATGCATTAATTCATACATTGAGGACAATGCATGAGATAGATGTGGGGGAGGGTTCTAACATAATTTAGGTTTTTCTTTTTATTAAAAACAAAAAAAATTAACATTTTCTTTACTTTTAAAAACTTTTTGAAAATAGAAACAATATTTTGACATATTTTTTTTAAGAAATTAAGTCAATTTTAAGGAATAAGAAAATCAAATTAGGATTTCTTAAACTTGGTCAAAATAAGATTATTTGTTTGATTTTTAGGGTTAGGAAGATAATCTGTCAAAGTAATTTAGTCTTGATCTTTACCTTAATGAAATATGCACACTTCATACACTTACACACTTAGGGTTCAAAAACAAAGATTCTTATGTCTTATTAAAAAAAATAGAGAAAAAATATATCTATGAAAGATGAACAAATCTAATTATTGATTAGCTAGGTGCTTCGGCCTAAGCAAGCCTTGGTATTTATGCGAAAGATGATTAGATAAGTTTGAGAAAAAATATATATAAAAAAATCCTCTGATTAAGCTGGGTATTTGTGCCTAATAAAGCATAAGTATTCACACCTAAAAGTAGTTCATATAATAAAATCCTTAGTTTTGTGGCCTTGTTTGCTCGAGTCCTTAAGTCCTTGGGGTGTTTTCTCACCCGGTGCCCTAAGACTGTTTGGTTTGGGAGTCATCGATTAAAGGCTCGTTACATGGGCAGATTAGAAAGCCTAATAGAACTAAGAAATAATACCACCAAAAATATATATATAAATAAATAAGGCATAAGAGTTAGAATCAAAGAACCCTTAGTCAAAATTTTCACGGTCACAAGGTGCATATGACTTAGGGTAAAGTAATAGACTAGATGAGAAGTACAATTTGACTCCTTACTTTGATTGATAACAAATTTTTGAATAGTGACTAAGTTTAGGAATGAAAAATTCGGTTTTCCTATAACTTATAGATTACTTAAAACTTACAATAATATTTCAAATATTTTTCTTTCAAAATGTGTTTTCAAAATACTAACATTTTTCTCTTTCTTTACGGATTTTGTGGATGTAATCCACTGAAAACCCTCACGAGACAAAACTCATCCTCTAAGGGAAACCTAGAGGTTTAACGGCTTGTTGCACATGCTCAGTGCAATCGCGTGACCTGCGAAAGTAGTCTAATAATTTTTGTTTAGTTATTTTGCACGACGACGAACAAAAATAGGTATGGGGGTGTGATCGGTCGCTAATATTGCATATTCATTATCATATTCTCATACTTATTATAAAATAAACTCTGCTTTTTCCTAATTATTGTTTAATTTTTTTGCAGGCCCATTCCTAAAGGAGAGCGAACGGAAATGAGCCCAAAAGCCTATCTAATTCTGAATTAAATCAGAATAAATTCGACATCAGGGAATCAGGGCAAATCTTGGCAAATCAGAGAGGTTGAAAACTGGTTGAAATGAATCATCCCAAATCAAGCGGTTGAAGCCAAAGATCAAAGGCCATTTTATCATAATTTCGGAGCTGTAACGAGAAATCCAACTGAAGATAAAGCCAGAACGCGAAACCAGGATGCACCATCCCCTGGCTATGGCCACCTGGCCACAGCCAGGCCATGAAAACGCGGGAAAAATGGTGTTTCCGTGGTTTTGTTACTTCAGTTGGGGGAGCGTTTGCTCCCCTATCTTCTCACGCCTCACCCCTCTGGGTTTTTGCCTATAAAAGGCAGGTTTTTCACTGTAAACAGGGACGACCATGCAGATATAGGATTTAGTCCACTTTTTTATTCTTTGTAGTGTAGGTTTTTGTTTTTGTTTTCATGTAATTTTCAGTTTTAATTTATGTAAATCAGAAGAGATTAGAGTTTCATAGGAGAATGAGAACGAAGCTTGTGCTGAGAGTGACACCGGTGTAAGATTTTCTTCTTTTCTTTTATTGTTATAAAATCGAATCTGTAGTTTACCTTTTGTATGTACTTTATTTTTGTTCTTGTTCTTCTTCTCTATTTTTCTTCTTTTGGTACCAATTGCTATCTAAGTGAGTCTTAAAGCATCGAAAGAGCCTTGCCTTTGCGAGTGCCACCGATAGCTCATGACGATGGATTTTGAGTTTCATTCTGTATCATTTAATACTTGCAACGTCTTGATGATATAATGTGGAGGAGAAGGGAATCAACTCTTATGGGCTATACGTTGATCGCCTCACTTCAAGGTAACTTCATTACAAAAGATTCAAGGTAAGCATTTGGCCAAAGGGGTAAGTAACTTTTAGATTCTTTTTTTTTATTCTTTAGTTTAGAACACCACAATCTACCACTTCTTTTATCACTCCTTTTCCATTTCTTTGTACATATAATTTCTAGTTTTTCCATCTTTTTAATCTACCATCTTCTTCCTAATTTAACTTTAACTCAATTTTTCCTTTTTCTTTTAAATAACTAAAGAAGAACTTTAACCATACCTTGTAGCCTAAAAGAGAACTTACTAAAAAGCTTCCATCGCTAGTCCCTCCTTGTGGATCACGACCCGCATAGCCACTTGCTATTGCGGCAGAATTGAGTAACTTCCACTCTTTATTCTATGTTCTAAAATTCTGTATTCTTGTGTGCAAGTTCAACCTCAATCAAATTTTGAACCTCTAGGCTTGTTTGATACTATTGACTCATTAGGGTTATCAATCAAGTTGTTAGAAATTAGTGGGTCAGTAGTTAGTTAGCCATGCAATGAAGGAGTTAGTTAGACATAGTAGTAAAGGAAACAACAAAAGAGAAGAGGTAAAGAGAAAAGGAGTTACACTAAAATAAGAAATAGAAGCAAATGAAAGCAACTAGTAAATGGAAAGAAAAAAGAGAAGTAATACTTATATTAGCATGTCACCCTCCAAATACAACTTTTACACACTCTCTCTCTCTCTTTCACTCTAATGGCTAAACTAACTAGAAGAAGAAGAAAAGCAACAACAACTACAACTCCAAAATCAAATTAACATAAAGATCCCAAAGCTCTAGATATCTCCAACTGAAGAACCCTGTAGGGTATTTATAGGCACCAGGGGAAAGGGGGCCAGGGGGACAACCCCTGGCCCAAAGCACGGCCACGCCTGTGCCCGTACAGCCTCCGCGGCTCTGCCAGGGCGGCGCGCACCTGGCTTTGGGCAGCGTGTCGTCCCTTTTGTCTCCTATCAGCTGGGTCTTCTGGATTCTAAATTTGATGCCCTGGGCTGACAAAATCTCCTCCTTAAGGTCAATGGCTACATGGTAGGCCTTTAATCACTCATTAAATGGTAATTTAGGGTCTTCTTCTTCATTTGCACACCATGGACCTAGGATCAAACAAGCAAAACTTTATTTGCAGAATTTTATATCAAATAAATATGCAGATGTGATAAAAATTATGTAAAATTAGAGACTAATCAAGATGTCTATGATGGGAGAGTTAAACTACTTCCTTGGACTCCAAATCAATTAAAGAAGTGATGAGATTTTTATAAATCAAGCTAAATACACAAGGTAACTCATCAAGAAATTTGGGCTTGAAGATACAAAGTCAAGGAAGACTCTCATGCTTATTACAACAAAACTTGATAAGGATGAACAGGATATAAATGTTGACAATAACTCTATAGGAGTATGATTGATAGTTTACATTATTTAATGGCTTGTAAGCTAAATTTTTTATTTTGTGTGTGTCTATGTGCTAGATTCTAATCTTTTCATAAGAGTCCCACTTGATTGCAGAAAAATGCTTTATTAGATATCTTAAGTGCACTATTGGAATGGGCTTGTGGTATCCAAAGACCAGACAATTTTTCATGACAAGTTTTTCAGATGCTGACTATGCTGATTGTAGAGTGGATAGGAAGAGCACAAGTGAAACTTGTCAATTTTTAGAAAATTATCTTATTTCATGATATTTCAAGAAACAAAATTTTGTAACCCTCTCAACCGCCGAGGCAGAGTATGTTGCGGTCGGGGCTTATTGTGCAAAAGTCTTTTGGATGAAACACACTCTCCTTAACTATGATTTGCGTTATGATTATGTTAAAATATTTGTGATAATACTAGTACTATTCATATGACTAAAAATATAAATCAATATAGTAAGATAAAGCACATAGAAATTCGATATCACTTTCTTAGATATCACTATGAGAAAGAAGATATTGAAATTGATTATGTTTCAACTAATTTTGAACTAGTAGACATTTTTACTAAGCCACTTGATTTTAACAGATTTTCTTTCATTTGTGGTAAACTAAATGTTTATATTATAGATTCATGAGTTTTTCATTATTTTGAAATTTGTGTTTGTTTTAAAAAAAAATCGCTTACCCTTTTTTATGCATGACAAAAAGGGGCAGAAGTATTAAGTATTTATTGGTATTTATTGATTGGTATTTATCGAGTATTATAGAGTATTTATTGATTTTTAGTCTTAGTTTTTTTATGCTCATATGCAATGTCATTTGATGCATATTATTAAAAACTTTCATATATGCATTCATTTGACATGTTTAAAATTGACTTTTAATCGTTATAGTCATATTGATATCTTGTACTTGATATATAAGTATAACTTGAGGGGGAGCTTTTTCAAAGCTCTTTCCTTTCATCTCTTTTAAATAGATCATATGTTTTGTCATCATTAAGAAGGGGGAGATTATTAGCCCAGAGGTTACAATCATCGATTTTGTCTTTTTATGATAACAAAATATATTTAGTTATTTAGTACTAATTAAGTTCGAATGTTTTAAGTGTGTTTCAGGGTTCAAGAAGATCTAATAGATTTCTTCCTCTAAAGGAAGGTGTTGATGATTCATGGGTATTCAATAAAGGGATTGGAGCTCAAAGCACTAAACGTTGTTATTGGATAACGCCGCTTGAAGATACTTGTAGTCGTTTGGAATCTTGTAAGAACAAGTGTGTTAAAGTGTAGAATACAGATTTTATGCTCAAAGATATACACACACAAAAATACACATTTTTCGAAAATACAGTTTATTTTGTATTAGTGTTTTGACATGTTTGATTTTGATACATGATTCCACATTTTCTTAAAATATATATCTTAGTTTTAGATTGGTATCTCCTTGCCCGTACATGTTTTCTCCTTTAAAACCCATATAAAATTATTTACAAAATTTTAATAGTTTCAAATTGACCTTGATATTGTTCTTGGCCTAGGTCGGTCGACCGTGTCTATTTCAGACCAGGATGG
Organism: Agave tequilana; assembly: GCA_038442645.1. Taxonomy (NCBI): domain Eukaryota; kingdom Viridiplantae; phylum Streptophyta; class Magnoliopsida; order Asparagales; family Asparagaceae; genus Agave; species Agave tequilana. Next base: position 57,655 of record JAVJIF010013459.1, read on the forward strand.
TCGACCGCAAGGTCAACCGAACTTTTGGCAGAGGGTGTGCATGTTTGTGTACGTTCACGGTCGACCGACTGGCCGATCGCTCTCCCCTGCGATCGACCGATAGGTCGACCGACTGTAATAATTTTAGCCTCGGTTAAAACCAGTCGGTTGACCGGTAGCCAATGGTTAAATTTTTTAAATGGACTGGTTGATCGGGGGATCGATCGACAAACTGCCAGAAAGGCACTAATGGTCAGATTTTAATTTTTTGTATTTTAAAATATTTTTAAAGCGTGGTGATTTGAATTCTGAGGGTTAAATTTTTCCCCTTAAGACCAGGTAAATAATTCTAAATATGTTTTTCTATTACCTATATAAAGGGTCATTGATTTAAACACAACAAATTCTCTTGAAAATCAAGTTTTGCTTTCAAAGTGAAAATTTTCAAAGTTTTTCTTTTACGCTTTAAATTTTCAAAGTTTTAAATGAGTTTTCTGTTTTTATATTCTCTCTATTTTTTATTTTAATTTCTACTCTCACATACATTCTTGAACTTCAAATCTACTTTTTACTATATAGGGATTTGTAAGAAAGTTGTAAGAGAGTGTTCGTGATCTCTTGATCATCAAAAGCTTGTAATCTCAATTGACTTCGTGCTACATTTTGTATAGAGGATTGAGTTGAGAGTAGTGTACTCCAAGTGGTTGTAATTTCTTATTGTAAGGTCCCTTTGTGGAAGATCCATTAGTGGATAGTGAAATCCTTCACAGTGGTGAAGGCGGGGACGTAGAGCAGTGGCTCGAACCTTAAAACAAATCTCTCTTATTTACGATTGTCTTATTGTCTCTTTGTTTTATTTACTTGCTTTCTTTTCATTCTTTTTATCGATCGTTACTTATCTCAACAAGAAATCAATTGAGCACCTTAACTCTTATCTAGAGGAATCATGAGGAGAAGTTCAGAGCCGCTCAGGGGGAATATGGCTTCAATTCTTATTTTGAGTGATCAGTTTGCATCATTCATTATAAATTATTAACTATTTGCATTTGATTAGCATTACACCAATTCACCCCCCTCTAGGTGTATTTAGAGAGTGATTCTTGTTCTCCACTGACTGGCCGACTGTCTAGCTTCTCTTCAGGATGCTCTCGAAGACTAATCAAAGAGGAACTCTGTTTTTAACACGCGAAGTGTTTAGAGTCTACTGACTACTCCTTTTCTCCAAAAGTACTCTTTTTGGATTCAAAAAAAGCCTAGATTCAAAGAAGTTCTCTTGATTCCAAAGAAGTCGTCCCCTCCTTTCATAGCAACTTAGGCTATTTATAGGGAGTCATAGGGATATTGTCGTCTCCTAAAATCCCTCCATAATGGGGATTAACTCTCCATTATGTGGGGAGTTAATTGACCCAGTAATGGCGTCAGTTACAGCAGAAACACGGGTTTCATGTTGGACGCGGATCTCGCGTTGCTTATTTTAGACGCGGGCATCTCAGAACGCGGAGTTGCTCAGACTCGCGTTTGAAGTGAGATTCAGGGTTTCTTAGACCCGCGTCTGAAGTAAAGCGCCAAGTTGCTAAGACTCGCGCTTGAAGTAAGACGCGGGGTTTCTCAGACCCACGTCTGAAGTGGAGCACCAAGTTGCTCAGACTCGCGCCTTAAGTGAGAAGCAGGGTTTCTAAGACCCGCATCTGAAGTGAAGCGTCAAGTTGCTCAGACTCGCACTTGACATGGAATGTGGAGTTACTAAGACTCACGTTGGTTGGGACGCAGAGTTACCTCAAACTCGTGTCGAATACGGACTTGCTCAGGCCCACATCTGAAGTCCTCATGCTTCTCTGGACACGAAGTCCGCGTTTTAGTTTAAAGCGCGACCTTCGCATAGAATTGAGGTTCGCGTCAGATGAATTCTCCTTGGTGATTTTTGGATAACCTACAGTAAGCGCATGATACTAATCATAGCAATCATATAGATATACAGTTAGTTCTAGATACCAAATGTATACAAAATATATATTCATGGCAGACTCTTTATACCAAATGAATTATGCAATTTAAGCTCTAGATGTCCAATGATAATGAATATATGTTCACTGTAATTACTAGCTAGATACCAAATAAAAAGTATATCAATGCAATCGCTAGCTAGATACCAATATACTAAAACATGATATCAAAATAAAATATTTGCATAAAACTAAAAATAAAATATATGCATAAAACTAAAACATGCATATATAAACTCTCAAATCATTCTCCCTCTTTTTGTCAATCATCAACAAAGAGCTAAACAACAAGTTGAAAGTAAACTATTAATTGAAACAAAATACCAATTTTAAAAACCAATATGTCAATTGAAAATACCAATTGAAACTGAAAATAGAATAACATTTTGATACAAAAAATATATACCAATTGAAAAACAATATGGATATCATATAAAAACATACCAATTGAAAAATATGGATAAAAAACCAATTGAAGGTAAATAATCCATGATATCAATTTTTTTAAATTCTAAATCATTTTGCAATATATATACCAATTGTAAACAATTGATACGAGTATGAAAAATATAAGCATTTTCTAAAATAAAATATTTTTCTCAAAAAGAACGGGAGTAAGATACTGATTGAAAATAAAATCAAGAATTTTTCTCTCCCTTTTTAAAATACCAATAAAACCAATGCATAAGCCTGTAAAAGATACCAATTAATATTTAGAACTAAATCAAGCTTAGCATAAAATAATTTGTGCTATAAAATATATATGTATGAACATTGATAATCGAGCACAAGAAACTACATATATGTGTGTGTGTGTGTGTGTGTGTGTGTGTGTATAATCAATTTAAATACCAATTGAAATATGATACTTACATATATAAGAAAACATGAGTATACAAAAATAAAATATTATGAAAATCATATATAACTTATAACATCCACCCTATCATGCACATGTTTAAAAAGATATACAATGTGAGTATACAAGACGTGGTCGCCCAACCAACCGCCCTAAAAGGGTAGAAGTTTTCAAAAATATCTTTAGAAAATAATATAGTATAGGTTGAAAACTCTACCAATTGAAGATTAAAGAACTAGTTTAAAGTAATTTTGAAAACTAGTATGAAATCCTTCAAGTACAGAACAAAACGCACACGCGCGCGCGCACATATATCCCATGAAAACATGATAATTGCATAAGAATTAATACTCAAAAATCTGTAAAGCACTTATAGGCTTAAAGTGCTCAAAAATCATGTAATAAACATATTCATGGAGATAATACAATGAAGCTCAATAACTATATGAAATTTTTTCATAAATATGAAATCACAAAACATGAGAAATTTTATTATCATAAAAAACTATTCAAGAAGCACATTTAGAATGTAAAAATAAACTTCAAGGCATATGTATGTTTTGTCAAAACTAAAACATACTTAAACAAATTTTGATACCATTTGAAATTGAAAATTTGATACCAAATGAAATTGAAACATTTGTAAATTTTGATATTAATGAAAGAAAATATTTTATACCAGTTGAAATATATGGTAAATTTTGATACCAAATAAAAGGTAAAATATTTTTGATACCAATTGAAACCGAAACCCAATTGAAATTGAAACATATTGATATCAATTGAAGTATATTGTAAATTTTGATATCAAATAAATGGTACAATATGAAGCATATTTTGATACCAATTTAAATATCAATTGAAAATAATGCATAAGCTTATTAAAATACCAATTGAGATACCAATTGAAATTAAGATACAAGGCAAGCTTAGGATAAACATAATTTGTGCTTTAAACAAGTAAGACTATAGTAAATCAAGCACAATCAAAACATATATATGTATGAAAATGAATACCAATAGAAATTGATATTATTTGAAAATTTGAAGCATACATATATAAGAAAACATATGAGCATACAAAATAAATATCAATTGTGATACCAATTGAAAGTACAATGAGAATCAAGTGTATAGCTCATAAATAATCACCCTATATATGTACATGATAAAAGATTTTCAATAAGGCATACAAGGCATGGTCGCCCATCCATCCGCCCTTCTAGCATGTCACCCTCCAAATACAACTTTTACACACTCTCTCTCTCTTTCACTCTAATGGCTAAACTAACTAGAAGAAGAAGAAAAGCAACAACAACTACAACTCCAAAATCAAATTAACATAAAGATCCCAAAGCTCTAGATATCTCCAACTGAAGAACCCTGTGGGGTATTTATAGGCACCAGGGAAAGGGGGCCAGGGGGACAACCCCTGGCCCAAAGCACGACCACGCCTGTGCCCGTACAGCCTCCGCGGCTCTGCCAGGGCGGCGCGCACCTGGCTTTGGGCAGCGTGTCGTCCCTTTTGTCTCCTGTCAGCTGGGTCTTCTGGATTCTAAATTTGATGCCCTGGGCTGACAAAATCTCCTCCTTAAGGTCAATGGCTACTTGGTAGGCCTTTAATCACTCATTAAATGGTAATTTAGGGTCTTCTTCTTCATTTGCACACCATGGACCTAGGATCAAACAAGCAAAACTTTATTTGCAGAATTTTATATCAAATAAATATGCAGATGTGATAAAAATTATGTAAAATTAGAGACTAATCAAGATGTCTATGATGGGAGAGTTAAACTACTTCCTTGGACTCCAAATCAATTAAAGAAGTGATGAGATTTTTATAAATCAAGCTAAATACACAAGGTAACTCATCAAGAAATTTGGGCTTGAAGATACAAAGTCAAGGAAGACTCTCATGCTTATTACAACAAAACTTGATAAGGATGAACAGGATATAAATGTTGACAATAACTCTATAGGAGTATGATTGATAGTTTACATTATTTAATGGCTTGTAAGCTAAATTTTTTATTTTGTGTGTCTATGTGCTAGATTTTAATCTTTTCATAAAGAGTCCCACTTGATTGCAGAAAAATGCTTTATTAGATATCTTAAGTGACTATTGGAATGGGCTTGTGGAATCCAAAGACCAGACAATTTTTCATGACAAGTTTTTCAGATGCTGACTATGCTGATTGTAGAGTGGATAGAAAGAGCACAAGTGAAACTTGTCAATTTTTAGGAAATTATCTTATTTCATGATATTTCAAGAAACAAAATTTTGTAACCCTCTCAACCGACGAGGCAGAGTATGTTGCGGTCGGGGCTTATTGTGCAAAAGTCCTTTGGATGAAACACACTCTCCTTAACTATGATTTGCGTTATGATTATGTTAAAATATTTGTGATAATACTAGTACTATTCATATGACTAAAAATATAAATCAATATAGTAAGATAAAGCACATAGAAATTCGATATCACTTTCTTAGATATCACTATGAGTTAGAAGATATTGAAATTGATTATGTTTCAACTAATTTTGAACTAGTAGACATTTTTACTAAGCCACTTGATTTTAACAGATTTTCTTTCATTTGTGGTAAACTAAATGTTTATATTATAGATTCATGAGTTTTCATTATTTTGAAATTTGTGTTTGTTTTAAAAAAATCGCTTATCCTTTTTTATGCATGACAAAAAGGGGCAGAAGTATTAAGTATTTATTGGTATTTATTGATTGGTATTTATCGAGTATTATAGAGTATTTATTGATTTTTAGTCTTAGTTTTTTTATGCTCATATGCAATGTCATTTGATGCATATTATTACAAACTTTCATATATGCATTCATTTGACATGTTTAAAATTGACTTTTAATCGTTATAGTCATATTGATATCTTGTACTTGATATATAAGTATAACTTGAGGGGGAGCTTTTTCAAAGCTCTTTCCTTTCATTTCTTTTAAATAGATCATATGTTTTGTCATCATTAAGAAGGGGGAGATTATTAGCCCAGAGGTTACAATCATCGATTTTGTCTTTTTATGATAACAAATATATTTAGTTATTTAGTACTAATTAAGTTCAAATGTTTTAAGTGTGTTTCAGGGTTCAAGAAGGTCTAATAGATTTCTTCCTCTAAAGGAAGGTGTTGATGATTCATGGGTATTCAATAAAGGGATTGGAGCTCAAAGCACTAAACGTTGTTATTGGATAACGCCGCTTGAAGATACTTGTAGTCGTTTGGAATCTTGTAAGAACAAGTGTGTTAAAGTGTAGAATACAGATTTTATGCTCAAAGATATACACACACAAAAATACACATTTTTCGAAAATACAGTTTATTTTGTATTAGTGTTTTGACATGTTTGATTTTGATACATGATTCCACATTTTCTTAAAATATATATCTTAGTTTTAGATTGGTATCTCCTTGCCCGTACATGTTTTCTCCTTTAAAACCCATATAAAATTATTTACAAAATTTTAATAGTTTCAAATTGACCTTGATATTGTTCTTGGCCTAGGTCGGTCGACCGTGTCTATTTCAGACCAGGATGGTCGACCGCAAGGTCAACCGAACTTTTGGCAGAGGGTGTGCATGTTTGTGTACGTTCACGGTCGACCGACTGGCCGATCGCTCTCCCCTGCGGTCGACCGATAGGTCGACCGACTGTAATAATTTTAGCCTCGGTTAAAACCAGTCGGTTGACCGGTAGCCAATGGTTAAATTTTTTAAATGGACCGGTTGATCGGGGATCGATCGACAAACTGCCAGAAAGGCACTAATGGTCAGATTTTAATTTTTTGTATTTTAAAATATTTTTAAAGCGTGGTGATTTGAATTCTGAGGGTTAAATTTTTCCCCTTAAGACCAGGTAAATAATTCTAAATATGTTTTTCTATTACCTATATAAAGGGTCATTGATTTAAACACAACAAATTCTCTTGAAAATCAAGTTTTGATTTCAAAGTGAAAATTTTCAAAGTTTTTCTTTTACGCTTTAAATTTCAAAGTTTTAAATAATTTTTCTGTTTTTATATTCTCTCTATTTTTTATTTTAATTTCTACTCTCACATACATTCTTGAACTTCAAATCTACTTTTTACTATATAGGGATTTGTAAGAAAGTTGTAAGAGAGTGTTCGTGATCTCTTGATCATCAAAAGCTTGTAATCTCAATTGACTTCGTGCTACATTTTGTATAGAGGATTGAGTTGAGAGTAGTGTACTCCAAGTGGTTGTAATTTCTTATTGTAAGGTCCCTTTGTGGAAAATCCATTAGTGGATAGTGAAATCCTTCACAGTGGTGAAGGCGGGGACGTAGAGCAGTGGCTCGAACCTTAAAACAAATCTCTCTTATTTACGATTGTCTTATTGTCTCTTTGTTTTATTTACTTGCTTTCTTTTCATTCTTTTTATCAATCGTTACTTATCTCAACAAGAAATCAATTGAGCACCTTAACTATTTTATAGAGGAATCATGAGGAGAAGTTCAGAGCCGCTCAGGGGGAATATGGCTTCAATTCTTATTTTGAGTGATCAGTTTGCATCATTCATTATAAATTATTAACTATTTGCATTTGATTAGCATTACACCTATTCACCCCCCTCTAGGTGTATTTAGAGAGTGATTCTTGTTCTCCACTGACTGGCCGACTGTCTAACTTTTCTTCAGGATGCTCTCGAAGACTAATCAAAGAGGAACTCTGTTTTTAACACGCGAAGTGTTTAGAGTCTACTGACTACTCCTTTTCTCCAAAAGTACTCTTTTTGGATTCAAAAAAAGCCTAGATTCAAAGAAGTTCTCTTGATTCCAAAGAAGTCGTCCCCTCCTTTCATAGCAACTTAGGCTATTTATAGGGAGTCATAGGGATATTGTCGTCTCCTAAAATCCCTCCATAATGGGGATTAACTCTCCATTATGTGGGGAGTTAATTGACCTAGTAATGGCGTCAGTTACAGCAGAAACACGGGTTTCATGTTGGACGCGGATCTCGCGTTGCTTATTTTAGACGCGGGCATCTCAGAACGCAGAGTTGCTCAGACTCGCATTTGAAGTGAGATTCAGGGTTTCTTAGACCCGCGTCTGAAGTAAAGCGCCAAGTTGCTAAGACTCGCGCTTGAAGTAAGACGCGGGGTTTCTCAGACCCACGTCTGAAGTGGAGCACCAAGTTGCTCAGACTCGCGCCTTAAGTGAGAAGCAGGGTTTCTAAGACCCGCATCTGAAGTGAAGCGTCAAGTTGCTCAGACTCGCACTTGACATGGAATGTGGAGTTACTAAGACTCACGTTGGTTGGGACGCAGAGTTACCTCAGACTCGTGTCGAATACGGACTTGCTCAGGCCCACATCTGAAGTCCTCATGATTCTCTGGACACGAAGTCCGCGTTTTAGTTTAAAGCGCGACCTTCGCTTAGAATTGAGGTTCGCGTCAGATGAATTCTCCTTGGTGATTTTTGGATAACCTACAGTAAGCGCATGATACTAATCATAGCAATCATATAGATATACAGTTAGTTCTAGATACCAAATGTATACAAAATATATATATTCATGGCAGACTCTTTATACCAAATGAATTATGCAATTTAAGCTCTAGATGTCCAATGATAATGAATATATGTTCACTGTAATTACTAGCTAGATACCAAATAAAAAGTATATCAATGCAATCGCTAGCTAGATACCAATATACTAAAACATGATATCAAAAACTAGATATCAAAATAAAATATTTGCATAAAACTAAAAATAAAATATATGCATAAAACTAAAACATGCATATATAAACTCTCAAATCATTCTCCCACTTTTTGTCAATCATCAACAAAGAGGTAAACAACAAGTTGAAAGTAAAACTATTAATTGAAACAAAATACCAATTTTAAAAACCAATATGTCAATTGAAAATACCAATTGAAAGTGAAAATAGAATAACATTTTGATACAAAAAATATATACCAATTGAAAAACAATATGGATATCATATAAAAACATACCAATTGAAAAATATGGATAAAAAACCAATTGAAGGTAAATAATCCATGATATCAATTTTTTTAAATTCTAAATCATTTTGCAATATATATACCAATTGTAAACAATTGATACGAGTATGAAAAATATAAGCATTTTCTAAAATAAAATATTTTTCTCAAAAAGAATGGGAGTAAGATACTGATTGAAAATAAAATCAAGAATTTTTCTCTCCCTTTTTAAAATACCAATAAAACCAATGCATAAGCCTGTAAAAGATACCAATTAATATTTAGAACTAAATCAAGCTTAGCATAAAATAATTTGTGCTATAAAATATATATGTATGAACATTGATAATCGAGCATAAGAAACTACATACATATATATATGTGTGTGTGTGTGTGTGTGTGTGTGTGTGTGTGTGTGTGTGTAATCAATTTACATACCAATTGAAATATGATACTTACATATATAAGAAAACATGAGTATACAAAAATAAAATATTATGAGAATCATATATAACTTATAACATCCACCCTATCATGCACATGTTTAAAAACATATACAATGTGAGTATACAAGACGTGGTCGCCCAACCAACCTCCCTAAAAGGGTAGAAGTTTTCAAAAATATCTTTAAAAAATAATATAGTATAGGTTGAAAACTCTACCAATTGAAGATTAAAGAACTAGTTTAAAGTAATTTTGAAAACTAGTATGAATCCTTCAAGTACAGAACAAAACGCACACGCGCGCGCGCGCACATATATCCCATGAAAACATGATAATTGCATAAGAATTAATACTCAAAAATCTGTAAAGCACTTATAGGCTTAAAGTGCTCAAAAATCATGTAATAAACATATTCATGGAGATAATACAATGAAGCTCAATAACTATATGAAATTTTTTCATAAATATGAAATCACAAAACATGAGAAATTTTATTATCATAAAAAACTATTCAAGAAGCACATTTAGAATGTAAAAATAAACTTCAAGGCATATGTATGTTTTGTCAAAACTAAAACATATATATTTATCCAAACATGAAAAGTGTCCACATTAGAGTATTGACATCTAATATAAGTGACTCAAGGATAGACATGTATATCTAATAGCTTTGGCAAAAGTTATATATACATGAAGCTAAGCACATTTTCATTTAAAAACAAAATATGTCAAGAGTGTTATAAAAAAAAAGTATAGGAGTACAAGTATAAATGTAAAAATTATCAAAATTAGGTTATACAAATATATGTAATGAGTACACATATGCAATATACCACGCAAACATAAGAATCGAGTATAACTCACTAATTGTATAAGTATAAACACAAGATTTAGTGAAAATTGCATCTAAATATGTAATCCAAACATGATATGCAAAAAACAACCAAATATGAAAGATGAAACAATATGATTATTAGTGTATATGCAAGTGCCATTACAGCAAGAATATGTATACAAAGCTAAATTATAGTGAAAATACAAAGGAAATGAGTCAATATAATCATATGTGTATCTCAAAAACTACATATGTATATCACAAGTGAAAAAATATTTTATTTAACCATAATGAGCATTAAAACTATGACATGCTAAAATCGTCCAATATGAAAGCATGTAAACCTAAACATGATATGCTAAAAACTTAAAATAGAAGTTAGAGATAGTTACCAAAATCAATTGAACTAATCTCCACTTCTCCAAACATGGTGTTCCTCCCACCAAAACTCTTTGATAGCGATGCATCCAATGTTTGTTGGCCCAAAGGCCCATCACTCTAGTTTTGATGATGATTAACTCATGTAGTTATAGTACTAATGATCTTGTGTTTATATAATTTCAGATTTTTTATCAAAATCTTAGTAGGTGCTTAGCTTCAACAAAGGAGTTTTAGAGCTGACACATAGATTCAAGAGCTCGCGTGTCAAGATCGCATCTAGCACTCGGATGGAGTCAAGCTCTTTGGATCGTGTTTGGATCGAGTCAGCTTGGAGAAAGAGTTCTACAAAATGACTTTGGTTACTCTAATTTAAGTTTGTATTAGTGTTGATATGCTCAAGTTCACACACACATACACAAGTTCAATACATTTGGTTTTTGATTTAACCAGTTTTAGATTTCAAATATACATATATATATAGTTTTCATGGATAGCTAGAATCAAAACAAGTTTACATAGTTTAATGTATATTAGATTTCATCTATATACATCTATACTTCATATATTTAGAAAATATATTTTGATGATTCTATTTCATGTGTCTATAGTTTTGTAATTAACAAAATTTATTTTGAATTTCATGTCTAAAACACAGATATATCATTTATATATGTATTGGATTCTATCCATACACAACATGCCTCAAAGAGTTTAATTATCTTGTTTTTGTATTTATACAAGTTTGGGGAAAATCATATTTCCATTTCAAAATTTGGTTTTCAGAAAATACCGATTTTGTGTTTAAGTTTAATTTTATATCACAAAAATAGTTCAAATAGTTTGTACTATGTGTTGATTTTTGGTCACACATATGTGTTCTTCAAATATTTATACGAACTGATTTTTGTGAAATTTATGAAATTTTATGGGATTTTATAGAAGTTAAAAGACCAAATTTCATAACCTATATCACTGCCTGAGCCTGCTAGCGGTCGACCGACCCAGAGCTCAATCGACCAGTTGGTCGACTGATGTGCACAAGGCCCGCCTATAAGGCCGGTCGACCGAATGTAACTACCCAACTCTCGGGTAGCGCCGGTCGACCGGGCGGTCGACCGACAGGCTAAGTGCCTTAGGCTCAAAGGTCAAAACTAACCTTTTCTGGCTACCAACGGCTGTATTCATGAGAGCCTATATAAAGGGGTTCTCTTGGGCTGTTTTCTACAAGATTTCTCAAGAGCTATTCTCCTATCTTTTTGAGTGTTTAGTGGCAAGTTTTAAAAGAACTTTTTGAGCCAAAAGTTTTATCTTTTATTTGTTTTTAAAGTGTTTGAAAAATCAAAGAAAAAGGAGTCTTTGGGAAATTGGTTTTGATCTTTATTTTCATATCTATTTAGTATTTTTCCCAAGTGTTTTTCTTTGTATTCTCTTTTCCAAACACTTTATTTTCTCACACTTGAGCTATTATCTCTAATCCTATCTATAGGATCTTGTTTTTATGAGGAAAATTGTTTGTGGTCTATTGTGATCACCAAGTGGTGTTTGTGATCATTAGATCACCAAGATTGTAATCTTTTATTTACTTTAGCTTTGTGCCTATCCCTCTTGTGTAGAGGTGATTGTGTTTAAGTTTTGGCTTTGTGCCTTATCCCTCTTGTGTAGAGGTGATTGTGATTTAGCTTTGTGCCTATCCCTCTTATGTAGAGGTGATTGCGTTTAAGAGAGGAGTAGTGTACTCCAAGTGTAGAGTTGCAATTCCTCAGTAGAGGTCCCTTTGTGGAAGGTCTTGTGTGGACATAGTGAAAATCCTTTTGTTTGAAGGGGAGGACGTAGAGTAGTAGATCGAACCTCAGAACATATCTTGTTGTTTGTGTATGATCCACTATCTCTAAACTCTATCTCTCTTATATTTTGCATTGATTTATATCGCACATATTCATATGCTAGATATAGTTGTGTGTGCCCACACTTGTGTTGAACCAAGAGAGCTTCATATAGCACCTTAACTCTTAATCTAGAGGAATCTAGAGGAGATAGTTCAGAGCCCTATTGGCCCAGAGGCCCATCACTCTATTTTTGATGAATTAACTCATGTAGTTATAGTACTAATGATCTTGTATTTATTTAGTCTCAGATATTTTATTAAGATCTTAGTAGGTGTTTAGCTTCAACAAAGGATTCAAAGTCAATTTTTAGAGCTAACAGGTGTTGATTTAAGAGCTCGCACATCAAGATCGCATCAAGTACTCAAGATGAGTCAAGCTCATTGGATCAAGGTTTGGACCAAGTCAAGAAGGAGAAGAAGATTTTCAAGAGAATATTTTCAAGAAGACTTGTGTCATGTTTGTAAGTGTTAAGATTTTAATTTTAGATAAAATGTAAAGGATAGATTAGTTGGGGGATTGCTCAAGTTCGTATACACACACACAAAATTTATATTTATTTTCATAAGAGAGTTTTTGTTTTAGAAAATACCGTTTTGGTTTTTAAGCTTCAAAATACATGTGTTTTATCAAAACTATTTTAGAGCTTATTGTCAAAAACATAGATATTTCATCTCATATGTGTAATGGATCATATCCACACACACTAAGCTTCAAAAGTGTTTAAAATATCTTATTTTTCTATTTAGAGAAGTTTTGAAAAAATTGATTTTGAAAAATACTGTTTTTGTTTAAAGCCAAAATTTCTATATCACAAAAGTAGTTCAAAATGTTTGTAACATGTTTTTATTTTTACTCAAACATGTTTGTATATCAAAGTATAATAATGAACTTATTTTTGTAGAATTTATGAGATTTTATGGGATTTTATTGAAGGTAAAAAGATCAAGTTTTGATCTCTAAAAATGTTGGATCTGGCTTTCTGCCGGTCGACCGGACGGTCAACCGATGTGCACAAACGTGCACAGCCAAGGGCCGATCGACCACACGGTCAACCACCAGAGAGCTTCTGGTCTCTGTAAATGGTTCCGGTCGACCGGGCGGTCGACCGCTAAGTCATAGCCCAATTTTCGGTCGACCGATCGGTCGACCGCTTTTCCCAACGGTCGGAAATCCGACCGTTGGCTGTCAACCGGGCGGTCGATCGACAGCAGACTTTTCTGCCGAGTTGGACCCCCAATGGCTATATTTTTTAGCCCTATAATTGAGGCTGTTTTCAATAAGATTTCAAGTGGGTTTTCAAGCTAGTTTTTCCTACCTTTCTAAGTATTTATCTCCACTTATTTTAGAGCAAATACTTTCATATCAAAAGGAGAGGTTTTCAAGAGTGCTTTGAAAAGAGATTTCTTGAGTTTTTCCTCCACCATTCTATCTTGTTTTCTCACACATACTTAAGCTAACTATTGCTATATCAATTCTATAGGGATCTTTGTTGTAAGAGAGTTTTAGGTAATCTAAGTGTTGAGATCACCAAAGTGTTTCATCTTGTATTTGATCAGGCAAACTTGCGAGTTTGTATTGTTTCGAGTTCTTGTTGGAGCTCGGTGTAGAGGTGCAGCCTCGGTAAGCTAGTGTGCTTGCGTGTGTTTTTCTTGCGGGAATAAGAGAGGGACTAGTGGGTCCAGGAGTTCTAGTGTGAACTCGTTGTAGGTGTTGCGGCACCGAGTGATCCGGTGGGATCATTTTTAGTGAAAATCCTTCATAGTGTTGAAGGCGGGGACGTAGAGCAAGGGTGCTCGAACATTGAAATAAATCTCCCGTGTTTACGATTGCTCTCTCTATCTCTCACTTGTGTTTATATCTTGCATACTAACATTACTTATCTCTTTATATGCTTGATATATCTTGTGCTTAATTGTTATATGCTTTGGATTGCTTGCTCGTACTTGTATTCAACCAAGAGACCCATAGCGGCACCTCAACTTTTATCTAGAGGAATCTTGAGGAGATAGTCCATAGCCCTTCACCGGGAATTCGGCTACACTCTTGTGTTATACCTTGTGTGTTTAGCATAATAGTTTCAGTTTGCTTAAATAGTTTTTAATTTCGCATTAACTCATCATTTTATTAGCTAGTTACCTATTCACCCCCCTCTAGGTGATTTCAATTAGTATCAGAGCTTGGTGCTCTTGATTTGGGTCTAAGAACCTAGAGTTAAAGATCCTCATTTTTAGCTAATCATAATATTTGTACACACACACATGAATTTTATGTCACCTCCCATGTTTGATATTCTTAACATTCAAACTTTGAAAGTTAAGATGTCTATGTACCTCAAAGCCCTAGGTATTCATATTTATTTTGTCACTATTAAAGATTCATATTGTTTAATGGCAAAAACCTTGAGGCTAATGCAAAAGCCCTTCATGCTTTAAAGAGTACCCTAAATGATAAATATTTATCTATGGTTGCTAATTTTGATTCGGCTTTTGTAGTATGGAACACTATAGTCTCCCTTGGCGAACAAAAGCAATATTATGCGGGGAGCGACTCGGATGATGGAAGTGATGCTTTCAACTTATGCTACATGGTCCAAGGGGATAACCCCCTTGAGGTAAATTCTGAGTCTGAGCTTGATGAGAATGTTGACATGTCATATGATGATCTTGCTTCATTTTGACAACAACTTCTTGAAAAATATGATTTGCTTAAAAAGGACCATAAAAGATTGAAAAATAAATATGAGTCCATTTCAAAATAAAAAGATTCTTTTCAAAATAAATTGAAAAACATTTCTAAAGAAAATGAATCTGTGAAAAAGGAAAATATTTCTTTGTTTTCTAAAATTAAATGATATTTGTGAAGGAAATAATTCTTTGAAAAATAAAATTAATTTGGTGGAAAAAGAAAAAGAAATTGTTTTAGAAGAAAATAACTCTTTTAAAAGAAAAATTGTTTCAAAAGAAAAAGAAAATATTTCTAAAAAGAAAAGGATTGTTGATTCTAATACTTGTCATGCTCTTCATGCTACCATTGATAAAAATGAGATTCAATTTTTGAAAAATAGAATAAATTGTTTAAGCTCAACCTTAAGCAATTGTGCATTTAATCATAATAGATTGAAAACCTTGTTTCAAAAGAAACAAGCTCCACATGTTCATGAACATCACCCGCGGCATACATATGCACACTTTGCACATCATGATCACACTCATTCTCATATGCATGCTAGAGTGTACAAATGTGCACATTGCGGTCGCAAAGGTCATTTAGCAAAGTTTTGTTATGAGGTAAATTCTATAAATTTTACTAATAAAAATGTTTGGGTTCCGAATAATGCTAACCCTCGTGGACCCAAAAGAAAATGGGTACCAAAATCCCCACCTCTTGTATTTGATGTAGGTGTGGGCTCTCACATAACGTGAGAGGGTTGGTACCTTGGTGGTGGATGCATGAGCTTGATGGACACTATAATTGATGCATCACTATCAAGGATGTTTGGTGGGAGGACCACCATGGTTTGGAGACTTAGAGAATAGTTCATATAGTTTGGTAACTATCTCTAAACTCCCATTTAGTTTATATGCTTTGATATAAATGTTTTTTGCATGTTTTAATTTTGTGCTTCTTGTGGTGAATACTTGTTTAGATGAACTTTTCATCAGAACTTGTGTATATACTTGTACAAGGAGTGAGCAACAATTGATTTTTATTTGTTTATACCTCATTGCTCTTTTGTACTCATTACATGTACATGTATAACTTAGTTTTGATGATTCCTTCATTTACGCTTATTTTCCCAATTTTTGTGCATATTTTGCTTCATGTATATGTTATTCTTGTCTAAAACTAATAAATATATATGTATATCCTTAAGTCTCTTGCCTTCATGCAAATTCTATTATAGACTCTTTTGTGTTTAGGATATATATGTATATTTTTAGTTTTGGATAAAACATACATATACCCTGAAGTTTGATTTTAATGAAAAATACATTTTTATGCTTTTGATAAAAGAAATTCATGTTTATTTTGAGCCTTATTAATCATTTTCATGAAAATGCTATTTACATGATTATTGTGCACTCACACTTCATTAGTTTACTCATGACATTGTTTTCATGAGAATTTTTGAGCTTTATAGACTTCGAGTGTCAACTCTTGTGTTTTTAGCATGCTCCATGAGATATATATGATTTGGTTTCATGTTTGAAGGATCTTTAACTAGTTTTTCAAAAATTACTTTAACTAGTTATTTATTCTTCATTTGGTAGTGTTTTCAAATTTATAACTATTTTCAAATCATATTTTTTGAAGTTTCACCCTTAAAAGGTGGTTGGATGGGCTATCATGCCTTGTACGCTTAAAATTGAAAATCCTTTTAACATGTGCATGAATAGGGTGGATAGGTCTGAGTTATACACATGTTCTTCTTGGCATTCTATTTTTATATACTCATATTTGTTTTCTATATATGTATGTTTCAAAATCTCAAATAATATCAATTTCAATTGGTATTTTCTTTTTCATACATACATACATACATACATACATACATACATATATATATGTTCTGATTGTGCTTGATTTACAATATCCATTACATGTTTAAAACACAAATTACGTTTATGCTAAGCTTGACTTTAAGTTAAAAATAAATTGGTATCTTTATAAGCTTATGCATTATTTTCAATTGGTATTTGAATTGACATTTTATTTGGTATCAAAATTTACAATATATTTCAATTGGTATCAAAAATGCAAAATGTTTTACTTTCATTGCTATCTTAAAATTCTGTTTATTTACAAGTGATATCTCAAAATTTATTTTGTTGACTTAAGAAATTCAAATTTTTGTTTTTAAAATGATTTCAAAATTTTTAATATGAATTGCCTATATGCAAGGAGAGCTTAACATCTCTTCTATATATAGATTCATATTGAGTGTATCTTATATTGAGGAGCTTGACATCTCTTCTTTATGTGGTACACGTGTGCAGGGGGAGCTTAATGTCTCTACTTATATATTATATATTATGCTTTATGTGAGTTAGGGTTTTGTCATCCCTTCTTCATGTAATGCATATATGCAGGGGGAGCTAACTTCACGTCTCTCTTCTTCATAAATGTATATCGCTTATATATATCCTTATTGTTTGATTTTTTTCACCCCTTTGTTGATGATTTGATAAAAGGGGGGAGAAGTATTTTGGAGTTTTATATATGCATGTTTATTTCATTTTCTTATTTTATACCAAAGTGGGAGAAGGATTTTAAGAGTTTTTTGTTTATGCATATATGTTTTGTTTATGCAAAAAGGGAGAAGAATTTAGTGACCTTTATACATGTTTATCTCCTTATTTATGCATACATTTTTGTTTAGTTTATGCACTTAATTGAATATCTATTTGTTTATTTTTATGCATGAGTTAAGGGGAGCTTCTATGAAGCTTAACTTTAATCCACGCATATATAACTCCATGAGTTTTCTCATCATCAAAAGGGGGAGATTGTTGGCCAAGAGGCTCATCACTTTAGTTTTAATGATAATTAACTAATGTAGTTATAGTACTAATGATCTTCTGTTTATTTAGTCTCAGATATTTAATCAAGATCTTAGTAGGTGTTTAACTTCAACAAAGGATTCAAAGTCATGTTTTGGAGCTAGCACGTATTGATTCAAGAGCTTGCGCATCAAGATCGCATCAAGTACTCAAGAGGAGTCTAGCTCATTGGATCAAGGTTTGGACCAAGTTAAGAAGGAAAAGAAGATTTTCAAGAGAAGATTTTCCAGAAGACTTGTGTCATTTTGTAAGTGTCAAGATTTTATTTTTAGATAAAATGCAAAGGATAGATTAGTTGGGGGATTACTCAACACATACAAAATTTATATGTGTTTTCATAAGAGAGTTTTTGTTTTAGAAAATACCATTTTGGTTTATAAGCTTCAAAATATCCGTGTGTTTTATCAAAACTATTTTAGAGCTTATTGTCAAAAACATAGATATTTCATCTTATATGTGTAATGGATCATATCCATATACACTAAGTTTCAAAAGTGTTTAAAATATCTTGTTTTTGTATTTGGAGAAGTTTTGAAAAAATTGATTTTGACAAATTTTGTTTTTGTTTAAAGTCAAAATTTCTATATCACAAAAATAGTTCAAAATATTTGTAACATGTTTTGATTTTTACTCAAACATATTTGTATATCAAAGTATAATGAATTTATTTTTGCAGAATTTATGAGATTTTATGAGATTTTATTGAAGATAAAAAGACCAACTTTTCATCCCTAAAAATGTTGGATCTGGCTTTCTGCCGGTCGACCAGACGGTCGACCGAGACAGAAGTCGGTCGACCACTCCGGTCGACCGATGTGCACAAACGTGCACAGCCAAGGGCCAGTCGACCGCCAGAGAGCTTCTGCTCTCTGTAAATGGCTTCGGTCGACCAGGCAGTCGACCGCTAAGTCATAGCCCAGTTTTCGGTCAACCGACCGATCGACCGCTTTTTCCAACGGTCGAAAATCTGACCTTTGGCGGTCTACCGGGCGGTCGACCGACAGCAGAGTTTTCTGCTGAGTTAGACCCCAACGGCTATATTTTTTAGGCTTATAAATTGGGGCTATTTTGGGTTGTTTTCAATAAGATTTTAAGTGGGTTTTCAAGCTTGTTTTTCCTACCTTTCTAAGTATTTATCTTCACTTGTTTTAGAGAAAATACTTTCTTGTCAAAAGGAGAGGTTTTCAGGAATGTTTTAAAAAAAACATTTCTTGAGTTTTTTCTCCACCATTCTATCTTGTTTTCTCACACATACTTAAGCTATCCATTGCTATATCAATCCTATAGGGATCTTTGTTGTGACAGAGTTTTAGGTGATCAAAGTGTTGAGATCACCAAAGTGTTTCATCTTGTATTTGAGGAGGCGAACTTGCGGGTTCGTATTATTTTGAGTTCTTGTGGGAGCTCAGTGTAGAGGTGGGCCTCGGCAAGCTAGTGTGCTTGCATGTGTTGTTCTTGCGAGAACAAGAGAGGGACTAGTGAGTCCAGGAGTTCTAGTGTGAACTCGTTGTAGGTGTTGCAGCACCGAGTGATCCGGTGGGATCGTTTTTAGTGGAAATCCTTCATAGCGTTGAAGGCGGGGACGTAGAGCAAGGGTGCTCGAACCTTGAAACAAATCTCCCTGTTTACGATTGCTCTCTCTATCTCTCACTTGTGTTTATATCTTGCATACTAACATTGCTTATCTCTTTATATGCTTTATATATCTTGTGCTTAATTGTTATATGCTTTGGATTGTTTGCTCACACTTGTAATCAACCAAGAGAGCCATAGCGGCACCTCAACTCTTATCTAGAGGAATCTTGAGGAGATAGTCCAGAGCCCTTCACGGGGAATTCGGCTACACTCTTATGTTATACCTTGTATATTTAGCTTAATAGTTTCAGTTTTCTTAAATAGTTTTTAATTTCGTATTAATTCATCATTTGATTAACTAGTCACATATTCACCCCCCTCTAGGTGATTACAAGCCCTTCACCAGAAATTCAGCTATACTCTTTGGTTACACATAGTGTGTTGTAATTGATTTTTAAATTCCGCATCATTTGCATTACATTACCTAATACACCTATTCACCCTCCACTACGTGTATTTCAATTGATATCAGAGCCTACGCTTCTGATATTTGGTTTAACCACCTAAGAATGAGATTTTAGATTGCTCATTTAGATTTGCATTTGCACACATATTGTTTATACACATATGAATTTTATGACACCTCCCATGTTTGATATTTTTAACATCCAAACTTGAAAAATTAAGATGTCAATATACCTCAAAGCCCTAGAAATTCATGTTTATTTTGCCACCATTAAAAATTCTTATTTTTAAATTGCAAAAACCTTGAGGCTAATGCAAAAGCCCTTCATGCCTTAAAGTCAACCCTAATAGATGAATATTTATCTAGGGTTTCTAACTTTGATTCAGCTTTTGTAACATGGAACACGCCTGTCTCCCTTGGTGAACAAAAGCAATACAATATGGGGAGTGACTCGGATGATGAAAGTGATGCTTCCAACATGTGCTACATGGTCTAAGGGGTTGACCCCCTTGAGGTAAATTCTGAATCCGAGATAGAAGATGATATTGACGTGTCTTATGATGAGCTTGCATCTTTTTGTCAAAAATTTCTTAAAAATATGATTTATAAAAAATTAAGAATGAGAAGTTGAAGAAGGAAAACATTTTTTTTGTTAAAAGAAAATGATTCCTTTAAAAATAAATTTGAATGTGTTTTAAAAGAAAATGAATTTTTGAAAAAAGAGAATATTTCTTTGTCTTCAAAATTGAATGTTGTTTTTGAAGGAAACAATTCTTTAATAAATAAAATTGATTCTATTTCGAAAGAAAAGAAATTGCTTTAAAGGAAAATAATCTTTACAATAGAAAATTGTTTTACAAGAAAAAGGAAAGACTTCTAAATGGAAGAATAAAGTTGATTCTCATTCTTGTCATGTCTCTCATGCTAATAATGTTGCATCCTCTTTTGATAAAAATGAGATTCATGTTTTGAGAAAGAAAATTGATTGTTTAAGCTCAAATTTGAGCAATTGTGCATTTAACCATAATAGATTAGAATCCATGTTTTGCAAGAAACAAATTCCACATTTTCATGCACAAACCCATGGCATACATATGCACACCATGCTCACTCTCACACCACTCTTATGCATGCTAGAGTGTACAAATGTACACATTGCAACCGCAAAGGTCATTTAGCAAAGTTTTGTTTTCATAAAATAAATCATATAAATTTTGCAAATAATAATATTTGGGTTCCATTTGTTTCTAACCCACATGGACCCAAAAAGGTATGAGTACCAAAATTCACCCATATTGTATTTGATGTAGGTATGCGCTCTCACTTGAGGTGAGGGTATTGGTGCCTTGGTGGCGGATGCATGATCTAGATGGACATACCAAATTGATGCATCGCTATGAAGGATGTTTGGTGGAAAGGACCACTATGTTTTAGAGACCTGGAGATTGGTTCATTAGTTTGGTAACTATCCCTAACTCCCATTTTTGTTTACATGCTTTTATATAATATTTTCAGCATGTATTGGTTTTCATGTTTTTCATGTTTATTATGTTAAATGTAATATTAATTAGACTTGAGATATACATAAATAGTATTTGAGAGACACCTATGCTTATATGAACTATAATTTTTGTGTTATCACTATTTTTTAACTGCTATGTATATGCTAGTTCTAAAACACATGCATTTGGCCTAATGATCATATTTGTTTTGTGATTCATGTCGTGATTACTTGTTTAGATGTAATTTTAGTTAAAACTTGTATTTATGCTTG
Organism: Agave tequilana; assembly: GCA_038442645.1. Classification (NCBI taxonomy): domain Eukaryota; kingdom Viridiplantae; phylum Streptophyta; class Magnoliopsida; order Asparagales; family Asparagaceae; genus Agave; species Agave tequilana. The sequence continues at coordinate 79,412 of JAVJIF010013459.1, forward strand.
TACAAGTAGTAAGCTACACTTGATTATTATATGTTTATACTTTATTGCCCATTTGTACTCATTACATGTACTTGTATTACCTAGTTTTGATGATTCTTTCATTTATACTTATTTTCCCTATTTTGTACATGTTTTGCTTCATGTATATGTTATTTTTGTCTAAAGCTAATAAATATACATGTATACCCTTGAGTCACTTGCCTTCATGTAAAATTCTATTATGGACTCGTTTATGTTTGGGATATATATGTATATTTTTAGTTTTGATAGAACATACATATACCTTGAAGTTTGTTTAATTTTAATGAAAAATAAATTTTTATGATTTTTATATGTTTTGATGTTTTGAGGTTTATTACTTATTTTCATGAATATGCTATTCACATGATTCTTGTGCACTTACATTTCTTTTGTTTACTCATGACTTTATTTTCATGAGCATTTATTTATAGATTTCGAGTGTCAACTCTTATGTATTTAGCATGCTTCATGGGATATATGATTTGTTTTCATGTTTGAAGGATCTTTAACTAATTTTTCAAAAAAATTACTTTAAACTAGCTATTTATTCTCCATTTGGTAGTGTTTTCAATTTACACCTATTTTCAAATCTTATTTTTGAAAACTTTTACCCTCAAGGGCGGTTTGATGGGCGACCATGCCTTGTATACTCTTATTGAATATCTTTTGTTATGTGCATGAATAGGGTGGTAGTTACGAGTTATATACATGATTTTCATAGAATTCTTTTTTTGTATACTCATATGTATTTTCGTATATATGCATGCTTCAAATTTCATTTGGTATTCTCATTTATATGCATACATATATATGATCTTGATTGTGCTTGTTTTGCAATATCTTAACGCATTTTTAAAGTATAAATTATTTATGCTAAGCTTGATTTTATCCTAAATGTTAATTGGTATCTTTACAAGCTTATACATTGATTTCAATTGGCTTTTATTTGATATCAAAATGCACTTCATGTTTCACCTTCAACTTGTATCAAAATCTATTATTGGTATTTTAAAATAAAAATTTTGTTACTCTACAAGTGGTACCAAGATTTGTTTTTTTCAACTACTATTTGATTTCATTGGTATCATAATTTATTTTATTGACTTCTAAAAAGTTCAAAATTTATTTTAAAAGTGATTTCAAATTTTCTTAAAAATATTTTTTATATATTACCTATATGCAAGGGGAGCTTAACATCTTCTCTATATATTGATTCATGTTGAGTGTATCTTATATTGAGGAGCTTGACCTCTCTTCTTTATGTGGTACATGTTTGTAGGGGGAGCTTAACATCTCCGCTTATACATTGTATATTATGCTTTATATGGGTTAGGGTCTACTCATCCCTTCTCCTGTAATGCATGTATGCAACGGGAGCTAACTTTATGTTTCTCCTCTTCATGAATGTATATCGCATATACATCTTTACTGTTAGATTGTCCTCACCCCTTTGTTGATGAATTGACAAAAATTGGGAGAAGAATTTAGTGAGTTTATATATGCATGCTTAATATTGGTATTTATGCATATATGTTTTGTTTATCGCATTTCATTTGTTTATTGCTATACATGAGTTAAGGGGCAGCTTCTATGAAGCTTATCTTTAATCCATGCATATATAACTCCATGAGTTTTGTCATCATCGAAAGGGAAGATTGTTGGCCCAAAGGCCCATCACTCTAGTTTTGATGATGATTAACTCATGTAGTTATAGTACTAATGGTCTTGTGTTTATATAGTTTCATATTTTTTTATCAAGATTTTAGTAGGTGCTTAGCTTTAACAAAGGAGTTTTAGAGCTAACACATGTAGATTCAAGAGTTCGTGTGTCAATATAGCATCTAGCTTTCGGATGGAGTCAAGCTCTTTGGATCGTATTTAGATCAAGTCGGCTTGGAGAAGGAGTTCTACAAGAAGACTTCGGTTTGTCTAGTTTTAGTTTATGTTTATATCTTGTGTAAGATAGACCAGTGTTGATATGCTCAAATTCACACACACATACACAAGTTCACTTCGTTTGGATTTTGGTTTAACCGGTTTTTGATTTCAAATATACATATATATGGTTTTTATGAATAGATAGAATCAAAACAAGTTTACATGTTTTAATGTATATTGGATTTCATCTATATACATCATTACTTCATATATTCAGAAAAACTTATTTTGATTATTCTATTTCATGTGTTTAAAGTTTTGTAATTAACAAAACTTATTTTGGATTTCATGTCTAAAATATAGATATATCATTTACATGTGTATTGGATTCTATACATACACAACATGCCTCAAAAGAGTTTAAATATCTTGTTTTTGTATTTATATAATTTTGGGAAAAACCAAATTTCTATTTCAAAGTTTGGTTTTCAAAAAATACCGATTTTCTGTTTAAGTTTAATTTTTATATCACAAAAATAGTTCAAATAGTTTGTATTATGTGTTGATTTCTGATCACAAGTATTTGTTCTTCAAATATTTATAAGAACTTATTTTTGTGAAATTTATGAGATTTTATGGGATTTTATAGAAGTTAAAAAGACAAAGTTTCATAACCTATATCCCAGCCTGAGCCTGCTGGCGGTCGACTGACCAGTCGACGAAACCAGAGCTCGGTCGACCGGTCGGTCGACCAATGTGCACAAGAACGTGCACAAGGCCAGCATATAAGGCCGGTCGACCGACTGTAACTACCCAACTCTCGGGTAGCGCCGGTCGACCGGGCAGTCGACAGACAGGCTTAGTGCCTTTATGCTCGGTCGACCGGGCGGTCGACCGGTGGCTCAACGGTTAGAAATATGACCGTTGGTCGGTCGACCGGCCGATCGACGAGAAGGTCAAAACTGACCTTTCTGGTTGCCAACGGCTGTATTCTTGAGAGCTTATTTAAAGGGTTTCTCTTGGGCTGTTTTCTACAAGATTTCTCAAGAGCTATTCTCCTATCTTTTGAGTGTTTAGCAACAAGTTTTAAAAGAAGTTTTTGAGCCAAAAGTTTATCTTTTATTGTTTTTAAAGTGTTGAAAAAATCAAAGAAAAGGGAGTCTTTAGAAAATTGGTTTGATCTTTATTTTCATATCTATCTAGTATTTTTCCCAAGTAATTTTCTTTGTTATTCCCTTTCCAAACACTTTGACACTTGAGCTATTATCTCTTACCCTATCTATAGGATCTTATTTTTGTGAGAAAAATTGTTTGTGGTCTATTGTGATCACCAAATGGTGTTTGTGATCATTGGATCACTAAGATTCTAATCTTTTCTTTGCTTTGATTTTGTGCCTATCCCTCTTATGTAGAGGTGATTGTGTTTGAGTTTTGGCTTTGTGTCTTATCTCTCTTATGTAGAGGTGATTGTGGTTTGCCTTTGTGCCTATCCCTCTTGTGTAAGGGTGATTGTGTTTGAGAGAGGAGCTGTGTACTCCAAGTGTAGAGTTGTAATAACTCAGTGGAGGTCCCTTTGTGAAAGGTCCTGTGTGGACATAGTGGAAATCCGTCTCTGTGAAGGCGAGGACGTAGAGCAGTGGCTCGAACCTCAAAACATATCTTGTTGTTTGCGTTTGATTCACTATCTTTAAACTCTATCTCTCTTATATTTTGCTTTGATTTATATCACACGTATTCATATGCTAGATATAGTTGTGTGTGCCCTCACTTGTGTCGAACAAAGAGAGCTTCATATAGCACCTTAACTCTTAATCTAGAAGAATCTAGAGGAGATAGTTCAGAGCCCTTCACCGGGAATTCGGCTACACTCATTGGTTACTGATTGGTCGCTAATGTTGCATGTTTAAATATCATATTTCCATACTTATTATAGAATAAAAGCCTGCATTGTCCTAATTAATTGTTTAATTTATTTGCAGGCCCAATCCTTAAGGAGATGAAGAGAAATGAGCCCAAAGCCCATCAGAATTCTGAATTAAATCAGAATTAATTCGCACACACTAAATCAGGGCAAAATCAAGAGGTTGAAACCAGTTGAGAAGAATCCTCTCAGAATCGATCGGTTAAAGCCAAGAATCCAAGGTCATTTCGTCAGGATCCGGGGCTCAAACGAAGAAACCAACAAAGGATAAAGGTAGAAGAAACTCCCAGGATGACCCACCAACAGGGTGTGGCCATCTGGCCACACCCTGGCCGCGGAAACGCGGCCAAAGCCGCGTTTTCGCGGCTTGGTTGGGGAGTTTGGGGGAGCGTTTGCTCCCCCGATTTCCCTGGGATCCTGGTTGTTGGGGTTTTGGCCTATAAAAGGGCATTCTCTGTGCTGAAATTGGAGGCCAATGCAGATTAGGATTTAGCCTAGTTTTAATTCTTTGTATTTTAGGTTTTTATTTTTATGTAACTTGTATGTAGCTTAGGGTAGATGATGATTCATGTAAGTAAGAGAGAGAGGCATATGTTGAGAGTGACACCGATGTACCCTCCTCCTTTCTTTCATTGTTTCAAGCAATAAAGGTAAAATTTTTATTTATGTTCGTTTCTTTACTTTTATTTTCTTTTGTTGTGCTTTCCTCTTCCTCTTTCTACTTTACCTTGGTTGTATTTGTTGAGTCTACAAGTGAATTCCAAAGCAAGTATAACTAAGCTACGTGAGAGCTAGCGATAGTTCATGAAGACGTTCTCCTCTTCCAAGCTCCGCATCACTTCGTTCTTGATATGCTTGACGATATAATGTGCACGGGGACTGAGCTCGAGTTTATGATCTATGTGTTGAACGCCTCCAAAGCAAAAAGGTAGAACTTGCAAAAGGTTTCCAGGTAAGTCATCAATCAACCTAGGTAAGTATTTCTTCACTCTTCTTTCTTTCTTTTCTTTTCTTTCTTTAGTATAGATCAACACTCATCTTCCAACTCTTTCTTCTCCACTTCATTTGTACATAGTCGCTTTCTTTCGCCGCTTTCTGATTTTTCCACCTTCTTCATCTCTCACTTTCTTCTTAACTTTAACATAAAATTGTTTTTTCATTTTCTTAACTTAAAAACAGAGAAGAACTCTCGTTTTGTTTCTTAAAGATTTCAATAAAGAACGTAAACGCTTCTATCGCAAACCCTCCTTGTGGATCACGACCCGCATAGCCACTTGCTATAGCGGAAGAATTGAGCACTTGCACATTTTTATTATAAGTTCTGAAATTCCGTATTTTGTGTGCAGGTTTTGCATCAATCAAATTTTGGCGCCGTTGCCGGGGAGGGTAACATGTTTTTTATTGAAATCTGAATTTTTTTTGAAAATTTTTTAGAACTAAACGAATTTTCTTCTCTGTTGCAGGTTACAGGGCAATCAAAGCAGGAAATTAATATTGCAGTGACATACAAGTAGCCTTGAGCCTCTGCTCTAGAAAGCAGAGACCAAGGGCCCTCTGAATTGCCGCGTTTCCACGGCAAAAGCCGCGGATCCGCGGCAAGGACGAGTTGACTACTAACAGGTTTTTGCAGGGCTGCTTGCTTTGCAAATTCTAGTTCTCTGCAATTCTTTATTTCCTATATGCCATCACATAAGCCTGCTAAATAATCAACAGTAAAACGTTTGTTGCAAAAGTTAAAAATTGATTAGACGTTTGCATTTTAGGCACGCGTTTTTTTTCAATTCATTTATTTTTACTGCTGAAGAGTGCTGGAGCAAGGTACGTATGCATTGCATTTAGCATAGGACTCACTTCTTAGTTGATTTATATCGCTTTGAGTGAATCTTACATATCTTGTACACTTGCACTAATTGATTTTAAGGGCACTAACCCATAACAAGATAAGGTGGGAATTTAATCACCCTTCCTTAGCCCAAAAATCACATTCCAAGCACTCACTAACCCAAGCCTAACTAAAATTGAGTAGACGTTGGCCCTAGGGACATCTCGGCTCAATTAGGAGATTATCCTAAGGGGAAAAATGTTGGAATCTGACTCCTGCAAAATCAGTGTCTAGGAAAGGGATTGAGGGCCGAAAGCCCGAAGGTTGGTGGTTATTTAATTAAGGAACGTCTTTGACGAAAAACCTCCCACCAACCTTGCCCTGACCTGGCTGATTAGCTTGTGGTCAAAGTCTACATTAGACCTCCCGTGGACAGTCTAATCAGTTAGGAGTCATCTAGGTCATAGGTCTACCCTAACCTAGTTAGAATTTTTTTTTCTTTTATTTGTTTGCTTATTTGTTTGTTTTTTATTTGTATTCTATTGTGTGATATGGACTATAATGATAATTTTTTCAACTACAATAATAATCCATATTACACACCGACTTCATTTTCGGATATTACCAACCCGGCATATCATAACTTTGACCAACCTAGTGTGCCGGATTGGTCTTATCCGAATCAATATAACCCATACCCCCAATCTAATAACTATAATTTCCATAATGATTTCAACTCTTCACCGAGTCAGTGGGGATTCACCTCCCCCGAGCATAATTTTCAACCACCTTGTCCTCCTTCTCCACCTAGTCCACAATATGTTCAAGAGTCATACTCAGTTCCACCAGTCCAAAATAGAAAACTATCAATTTTGGAAATGAGTATGCGTGAGTCCAAACACAAATCTCAAATCAGATGGACTCACAATTTCACTACCACTTCCAAGACAACACTTCATCTTTTCAGCAAAACAATGAATCTATCAATTATGAAAAGATGCTTGAAGCCATGACTCATGCTCAAAATGCTAGAAATCGTGACATAGATATGATGGTCGAATCTCTACGTTCTCACCGTTTGACCAGTTCTGATGTCACCAGCCATTCTGTTAGAGCCGAAGAGTCATGTAGTTTTGGAAATCAAGATTCCATTTCAGAACAACCTTTTGAACTTGCCCAAACTCCAAATGAAATTGATAGTTTGCAAGTTATCCCTTGTCTGAAATAGAACTTGAAAATGAATATGATCATGAACTAGAACTTAGTGATTCAATTTTACTTCCTGATTCATAATGACTCCGGTATCTTCACCTGACTTCAATCTTTTCCCGGAGTCAACATTGGATCCTGTACCAATTCATAATGAAATTGAATCACCCATCTTTGAGGATCATATTGAACTTGACCAATTATACACTTTTGAAGATCCTATTGACAAATTGGCAAGTTCTCATTTTTATGATATTGAACTCAATGAGATATGTGACCTAGATTATCAAATCTGTGATCCAGTTCACCTTTCTGAATCAATATTGACTCCTGTTTTGTTACCAAACTTGAGTAATATTTTAGAGTCAGTTTTGATTCCCACACCTATCATTTTTGAACTTGAATCACCAACATTAAGTCACATTCCATTGTTAGAAAATACATGTGGACTCGAGTTTCAATTTCTTGACTTGGACCCGCTTCTTGAACTAATTTCGACTCCTGAACCTTTACTTGACTTAAGTCACCTTCCTGAGTTGGTATTAGTTCCTGTCCTTCCTGAGTCCAAGTCAACCGTTTTATCATTTCATACTCCATTCTGGGACGAGGTGGTTGACAAATTTGACTCCGAAATTAGTTATGGAATATGAAAATTAGATGGGGTTAAATATTTAATAAAGATCCTTTATGGATACATCTTTTTAATGGGTTATATTAGAGTAATTTCTGGTGGGTTCCTCCGAGACCCAAGAAATTTGATTGGGCTGCGTTTCGTGGACCAATCAGACCACCACCGGAACCACCACCTTAAGGTAACATTTTCCTTCCCTTTCTTCTTTTTCATGCATCTATGCATTAATTCATACATTGAGGACAATGCATGAGATAGGTGTGGGGAGGGTCTAACATAACTTTTCTTTTTGTTTAAAAAAAAAATTAACATTTTTCTTTACTTTTAAAACTTTTTGAAAAATAGAAACAATATTTTGACTTAGTTTTGTAAGAAATTAAGTTAATTTTAGGAATAGGAAAATCCAAATTAGGATTTCTTATACTTGGTCAAAATAAGATTATTTGTTTGATTTATAGAGTTAGGAAGATAATTTGTCAAGTAATTTAGTCTTGATCTTTACCTTAATGAAATATGCACACTTCTTACACTTACACACTTAGGGTTCAAAAACAAAGATTCTTATGCCTTATAAAAAAAAACAAGTCTAATTATTGATTAGCTAGGTGCTTTGGCCTAAGCAGGCCTTAGTATTTATGCGAAAGATGATTAGATAAGTTATAAAAAATATATATATATATACAAACAAATCTAATTATTGACTAGCTAGGTGCTTTGGCCTAAGCAAGCCTTAGTATTTATGCGAAAGATGATTAGATAAGTTTGAAAAGAAAAATCCTCTGATTAAGCTGGGTATTTGTGCCTAATAAAGCATAAGTATTCACGCCTAAAAGAGGTTCATATAATAAAATCCTTAGTTTTGTGGCCTTGTTTGCTCGAGTCCTTAAGTCCTAGGGGTGTCTTCTCACCTGGTGCCCTAAGACCGTCTGGTTTGGGAGTCATCGATTAAAGGCTCGTTACATGGGCAGATTAGAAAGCCTAAATTAAGGAATAATACCACCAAAAAATATAAGTATATATAAATAAATAAGGCATAAGAGTTAGAGTTAATGAACCCTAAGTCAAAATTTTCACAGTCACGATGGTGCATATGACTTAGGGTAAAGTAATAGACTAGATGAGAAGTACAATTTGACTCCTTACTTTGATTGATAACAAATTTTTGAATAGAGACTAAGTTTAGGAATGAAAAATTCGGTTTTCCTATAACTTATAGATTGCTTAGATCTTACAATCATATTTCAAATATTTTTCTCTTTCAAAATGCTTTTCGAAAATACTAACTCTTTATTTCCCTTTCTTTATGGATTTTGTGGGTGCAATCCGCTGAAAACCCTCACGAGACAAAACTCGTCCTCTAGGGGAAACCTAGAGGTTTAACGGCTTGTTGCACATGCTCAGTGCAATCGCGTGACCTGCGAAAGTGGTCCAATAATCCTTAGTATAGTTTAGTTGTTTTGCTCGAGGACGAGCAAAAGATAGGTATGAGGGTGTGATTGGTCGCTAATGTTGCATGTTTAAATATCATATTTCCATACTTATTATAGAATAAAAGCCTGCATTGTCCTAATTAATTGTTTAATTTATTTGCAGGCCCAATCCTTAAGGAGATGAAGAGAAATGAGCCCAAAAGCCCACCAGAATTCTGAATTAAATCAGAATTAATTCGCACACACTAAATCAGGGCAAAATCAAGAGGTTGAAACCGGTTGAGAAGAATCCTCTCAGAATCGATCGGTTAAAGCCAAGAATCCAAGGTCATTTCGTCAGAATCCGGGGCTCAAACGAAGAAACCAACAAAGGATAAAGCTAGAAGAAACTCCCAGGATGACCCACCAACAGGGTGTGGCCATCTGCCACACCCTGGCCACGGAAACGCGGCCAAAGCCGCGTTTTCGCGGCTTGGTTGGGGAGTTAGGGGAGCGTTTGCTCCCCCGATCTCCCTGGGATCCTGGTTGTTGGGGTTTGGCCTATAAAAGGGCATTCTCTGTGCTGAAATTGGAGGCCAATGCAGATTAGAATTTAGCCTAATTTTAATTCTTTGTAGTTTAGGTTTTGTTTTTATGTAACTTGTATGTAGCTTAGGGTAGATGATGATTCACGTAAGTAAGAGAGAGAGGCATATGTTGAGAGTGACACCGATGTACCCTCCTCCTTTCTTTCATTGTTTCAAGCAATAAAGGTAAAACTTTTATTTATGTTCGTTTCTTTACTTTTATTTTCTTTGTTGTGCTTTCCTCTTCCTCTTTCTACTTTACCTTGGTTGTATTTGTTGAGTCTACAAGTGAATTCTAAAGCAAGTATAACTAAGCTACGTGAGAGCCAGCGATAGTTCATGAAGACGTTCTCCTCTTCCAAGCTCCGCATCACTTCGTTCTTGATATGCTTGACGATATAATGTGCACGGGGACTGAGCTCGAGTTTATGATCTATGCGTTGAACGCCTCCGAAGTAAAAAGGTAGAACTTGCAAAAGTTCCAGGTAAGTCATCAATCAACCTAGGTAAGTATTTTTTTCACTCTTCTTTCTTTCTTTTCTTTTCTTTCTTTAGTATAGATCAACACTCATCTTCCAACTCTTTCTTCTCCACTTCATTTGTACATAGTCGCTTTCTTTCGCCGCTTTCTGATTTTTCCACCTTCTTCATCTCTCACTTTCTTCTTAACTTTAACATAAAATTGTTTTTTCCATTTTCTTAACTTAAAAACAGAGAAGAACTCTCGTTTTGTTTCTTAAAGATTTCAATAAAGAACGTAAACGCTTCTATCGCAAAACCCTCCTTGTGGATCACGACCCGCATAGCCACTTGCTATAGCGGAAGAATTGAGCACTTGCATATTTTTATTATAAGTTCTGAAATTCCGTATTTTGTGTGCAGGTTTTGCATCAATCAGTTACACACAATGTGTTGCAATTGAGTTTTAAATTTCAGATCATTCGCATTAGATTAGCTAGTACACCTATTCACCCCTCTCTAGGTGTATTTCAGTTGGTATCAGAGCCTACGCTCCTGATATTTAGTTTAACCACCAAGAGTAAGATCTTGGATTGCTAATCTAAATTTGTATTTGCACACATATTATTTATACACATACGGATTTCATGACACCTCCCATGTTTGATATTCTTAACATCCAAATTTGGAAAGTTAAGATGTAAATATACCTCAAAGCCTTAGGAATTCATGTTTATTTTGCCATCATTAGAGATTCTTATTTTTTTTAAATAGCAAAAACTTTGAGGCTAGTGCAAAAACCCTTCATGATTTAAAGTCAACACTAACTGATGAATATTTATCTAGAGTTTCTAATTTTGATTCAGCTTTTGTAGTATGGAACACACTTGTCTCCCTTGGTGAACAAAAGCAATACTATATGGAGAGTGACTCGGATGATGGCAGTGATGCTTCCAACATGTGCTACATGGTCCAAGGGGATGATCCCCTTGAGGTAAATTCTGAATCCGAGTTAGAAAAAGATATTGACATGCCTTATGATGAGCTTGCATCTTTTTGTCAAAACTTCTTGAAAATATGATTTATTAAAAATTGAAAATGATAAGTTGAAGAAGAAAAATACTTCTTTGTTAAAAGAAAATAATTCCTTTAAAAATAAATTTGAATGTGTTTTAAAAAAATAATTTTTTGTAAAAGGAGAATGTGTATGCCGTGGAGGGTATGCATGCAAATGTGTAGCATATTTCTTACAAAACATGGATTCTAACCTCTTGTGGTTAATGACACAATGGCTCAAAGTGGAGCCCAAAAAATCTACACTCTTCTTCAACATACAAATATCATTATCAATAGAAGAAGAAGTGGAGCAATCAATAGAAACCAAATTCTTATCACAGTAAGATGAAGCAATAGAATCATGACAAACATGAGAATCAAAATCATTTTTTAAAGAAACTTTTTCTTTTAAAACAAAATCCAATTCTTTTGAAATCAAAGCAATTTTGTTGTTCAAAAAATCGTTCTCTTTTAAAACAAAATCAAGTTTTGAAGGCAAAACATCATTCTTCTTCAAAACAACATCAAAATCTTTTTTGTTCTTTAAAATCTTATTTTCATTTAAAATAAGATCAAGTTAAGTTTTCAAGGAATCTCTTTCGCTTGAAATCTCAACCTTCTCTTTTAAAATCAAATCGAGTTTTGAAAACAAAGTCTCATTTTCCTTCTTTAATTCAAAACTCTTTTTTTTCAAAACTTTATATTTTGAAAGTAAGTTTTCACAAAACATAAAAAGCTCTTCATTCAAAGCATGTGCATCCATACTATCATGATCATTAGAAGAGCTAGCATAATCATCAAGATGAGTGCCCGAAGTTACCTCAAGGGAGTCAATCCCTTAGACCATATAGCAAGCTTGCTTGGACTCATCTCCAATGGGTTCTCTTTCAACATCGTGTGAAGCTTATTCCTTAGGAGAGATCAAAGTGTTCCACACTGCAAAAGTGAATCACAATGAGAAAGCATAGATAAATAATCTTTGCTTAGTGATTGCCTAAATGCAATCAATACTTGTGCATTAGCCTCAGTATACTTGTCATTACTAATAAAAGAAATTTTAGTAGTGGTAAGATAAATATGCAATCTTAATGCTTTTAAATATGCACTCATCATAAACTTTCATATATCAATGATTGAAGAATCTTACATGGGTGGAGCAAGATAAACCATGAGTTCAATGAATGAATGTGTGCAAAATAAATATATAGACTAGCAAATGAGATCACACTCTTAGGTGGTTACACCGAATATCGAGAGTGTAGGCTCTGACACCAATTGAAAGTACACCTAGAGGGGGGTGAATAGGTATAGTGCTAATTTATATGACAAATAATGTAGAATTAAAAAAGCTTTTGCACTAACATACAATATATAAGCAAGAGTTAAGCAGAATTCTCCGTGAAGGGCTCTAGAACTTCTCTTCATAATTCCTTTAAACTAAGAGTTGAGGTGCTTCAATTACTCTCTGATTGAATACTAGTGTGATCATATAAACAATATCAGACATGAATAGATATAAGCAATAATAGTAATGTAAGATATACGAGTTGAGAATTGAGAGATAGAGAGATCCAAATGCAAACACAAGGATATGTTTTGAGATTCGAGTCATCACTCTACATCCCTGCCTTCACATAGAAGGATTTCAACTATCCACTAAGGATCTTCCACAAAGGGACCTCCACCGAGGAATTACATCGTTTACAAATAAGGAGTATACAACTCTAACTCTCACACCTCTACACAAGAGGGTAGGCACAAAGCAAGCATAAAGCAAAGAAAAGATTACAACTTGGTGATTACTTAGATCACAAATAAGAACTTGATGATCACAAAGATCACAGACAAAATACCTCTCACGATACAAGATCCTAGAGGATAGATTTTGAAATGAATAGCTCAAGTATGTGAGTGCATAAAATTTTTGAAAAAGAAACACAAAGAAAAACATTGGTAAAACTCTTGAAATGATATAAGAAATGTAGAATAAGAAACTAGATTCCCAAAACTTATTTTTCTTTGATTTTTCAGAACTTTGAAACAAAATAAAGATATAAAATTTAAAGCTCTAAAACTTATTTTAAAAACTTGCTGAGAACTTAGTTGAAGTGGGAAAATATTAGCACTTGAAAATCTTGTTAAAATCTAGCCAAGAAACCCTTTATATAGGCTAGACAAAAACTAGCTAGATTGGCTTTCGGTCAACCGCCTGGACGAACGGCCAGTGGTCAATCTTTTGACCATTCGAGTTGCCGGTCGACCGCCCCCAAAGCGCAGAGTTTTAACTCTCTGTCGGTCGACCGGCCCCCAACAGAAACTTGAGTTGAGCCAGTCGGTCGACCGGTCAGTCGACCACCCAATGGGCTTGTGCATGTATGTACATCGGTCAACTGAGCCTGCCTTCGGTCGGCCGGTCGGTCAACCGCAAGCAGCCCAAAAACCCAATTTAACCCAATTTTGAGGGTTTTAAAAACCAACCTCATAAATCCATAAAATTCAATTAAATCCCAATAAATTCTACAAAAATAAGATCAATAAATACTTTGAAGTACAAATATTTATGATAAAAAAATACACATATTCAAACAAGTAAACTATTTTTTAGACATAGAAATTAAAGCATAAACCAAAACCCGTAATTTTCAAAGTCCAAACATTGAAATAGAAATCTGATTTTTCTATAAACCTGTATAAATACAAAATAAGATATTGAAACACATTTGAAGTATAGTGTGTATGAATGGAATCCAATACACATAGTAAATGAATATAGACTTGTTTTTGACAGTATATATCAAAATAAGTTTGATAAAAACACATGAAGTAGATACATCAAAATAAGTTTTTCTAAAGATATATGAACCATCAGTGTATATGGATGAAATCCAATATACATATAATCCATGTAAACTTCTTTCGATGGAATCTATTCATGAAAACAAAGGATGTATACTGATAATCCGAAACACAAAATCGTATACATGATAAACCAATAACACATAGAAGTAAGTTTCTATAAATCATATAAGCTATAATATGTGTCGATAGAATCCAACACATATATAAACCATGAATTTATTCTATGTAGATATAAACGTAAACTCTTGAAACTAAAAACGGTTAAGCTAAAACCTAAACTATTTATCATGAAAGTGATAAATAAACTTATGTGTGTGTATACTTGAGCAATTCAAAATTATTCTATTCTTACACAAGATCTAAATTAAACAAACCAAGACCAAATCTTCTTGTCGATCTTCTTCTCCAAGACGAGTTGATCCAAAACACGATCCAAAGAGCTAAACTCATTTTAAGTTCTTGATGCGAACTTTAAGGCTTGAGCTCTTGAATCAACATGTGATAACTTCAAAACTTGATTTCGAATATTTTATTAAAGCTAAACACCGACTAAGATCTTGATTGAATATCTGAAACTTAATAAATCTAAGATCATTAGTACTATAACTACATGA